>JAVQKC010203519.1:0-52406 GCA_036025475.1 Philypnodon macrostomus | reverse complement strand
TGTGGAGAATCACTGTACCAAGTTTCATTGCTCTCTGCCAAAGTAAGTGTGTCCAGGGTCCCATAGGGGTCAAAAACATGGGGGCGCTATAGAGGCATTCTTTATTTGACCTCTGTAATGTGCCTCTGTACATTAATTATACAATTGCCCGGAACACTGTGCCAAAATGTATGCGATTTTGTTTATGTTCAGTAGGATTAATGGCTCAAGTAAAGTGCTTCAGGGCATTAATTAGTTCATCATTTAATTGTTATTAATCGTAAAAGTACCAAACTCAATCCAAATCAGCGTCTTTTTTTTATTCATTGTACAAAAATCAATCCAGTTCACACGTAGGATCTGCGGATGTAGCCGATTTTTACACAAATGCAGCATGACTCAAATATTGTACAATTACTCAACAACTCTGAGTTTGTGGCTTGTAACGGTTGACCTTGAGATAATCAAACTTCAGGAGTGGTCAATGTTACATAAAAAAATAAATGTATTATTACCATAAAGACATAAACACCTCAAGGTAAATGCATTATGAACGGTCAGTCACAACCTTAAACTATACCAATCACTGGGTTAACTGCCCCTTAATGTGTTATGATAATGACCCTGGCTGGAAAAGTACTTATTAAAAGTACAACATGAAGCTAAATATTTCTTCTGAGAACAAATTAAAACTTTTCCACTGTCAAAGCCTAAACCTATAGTTTGTAGGGAGGGGCCAAGAACACAATGCACCCTTGTTTTTAAGCACACTATAGTTTGGACCACTTTGGCTGGGTCCCTCTGTCCCACTAGGTACTATACCAAGAACTCTGCTCTGTTCGCGCTCACTTTCATGTCGACCCTCCGGCTCCTTTTTCACTTCTAGCACAAGCAGGAGAAAGGCCGCGCTTGAGAGGGGCCAATGTAGAAAATATGTAAGAAAGGGCACATTTAACACGATCACAGGGTTCAGATGTCAGTGCACAATAGGAGCCCGCCAGAGAGCCGGGGTGAGGGGTCAGGAAAGCAGCAGTATAATGGGTCCATGACTGTGAATGGAGATCTGTGGAGAACCGGGGCAGGTGGGAAATGTCCGTCTGTCCTTAAAAAACATTCCTCTGACCGCTGGGGAAGATGGAGTTGCACTGAGGGTTGCTTGAAAGTATTTGGTGATTTACAAAAACATGACTTTATTTGAATTATTTTTTATTTAGCTAATGTACGAAATGTGGTATTAAGTGGTTCACACCAAATTCCAAGAGTTACCTTATCTTAAAAAGAGAGCCAATTATAAGAGAAAAAAACAGACTTTTATAGTGAATGTCTCTGCAAAGCCAGAATGGATTTACGTGAAATAAATAAAAAAAACGATACAATGCTTGAAGTCCTCTGTCAAGATGGATGTTTCTATCTGGACTTGTTTAGCCACAACAACAATGTGGTGTTATCTCATTCACTGACAGCAATCACTGTCAGCCACCTGTGAAAATATTGATGGGTAGATTTCTGGCCTGCGAGCCACTAGTTGAATAGTTCTGACATAGGCACTTCATTATTACAATATTGATGAACAGTGCAGATGAAAAGCCTCAACTTCACTGACGTATGTCCCCATTGATAATTTCATCTCACTCAAGTACACTCAAGTTAAATCTAATCATATTCAAGAGTACTCTTGATCGCTCAATGCAACATCCTAACACGTTTTGGATTTTCTTTAATAATGGTTATTCATTTTGATGTCTAAAGGTGTAAGAGAGATAGACAACCATTCAATTTCACATTCATTCAGGGGCAAGTTACACATATAAATGCCCCTATCAATTCTCCTATTCCACCATTGAAAAGTGTTCAATATCCACCCATTGCCAATCATGAAATCATAAAAGCTAAGAGAGGTCCTTATTCTTGGGTGTAGTCTAAATTTGAGTTTCTAATTGACATTACAGCGTTAAACCACTAGGGGTGCAAATTTACTCACGGCATCTTTAATCTAGGACTCATTTAGATTCTGAACCCTAATATATCGGTTTGTCTGATTGTAAGACAATCCCTCGTGTTTATTTGGCCAGTGTCAGTTTGTCTGCAATGGCCTCTATGGAGAGCTTCACTTTCAGTTCCTCTTCTAAAGGGATAGGTTTCCATATTACCAGCCGTTAATTATTCATCTATGCGTGCTTGGCGCCTTAGTTGGAAAATAAAGCAAATCTATTGGGGCGGGCGATACAGAATAGCACCGTAACCTTTCCACTGAACCCAAGAGCATTGTCTGTTTGTCTCCCACAGCGATCTCAGAGCTGAAACTGAAAACGAGGCAGAGATTTTTCTTAATGTGTAAAAAACTCATCTGGACACAGCAGCACAAACCCATAAACAAGCAGCTCACCAGTGAGTGCAATGCTTGAAGAGTTAGGTACAGTTCCTTTTGTAATGTGCAAAATGATATCGCTCCAGTGTTAGCATCTCTATTACAGGGAGGAGAGATTGTCTTACGCTTGTGGATTTGCTTCAGGGAACACCACAAGTGAACTAGAGCCGCTTGTCGCTGACTAGTTCACCAGATAGACTAGTGGAGATGTAAGCCATAAAAACACTGTTAGTTTAAGTGGAATGGCTATTACTTCAAATAAATGCAGTCATCTTTTTTTTTTTTGCATTCAGTCCTGCTACTTGGGGTGGACAAATTAGTGGGTTAACTAAGTAAAGTATATGCTGATTTATAAAGCCTTATTGTTTTTTTAGCTGAGCGTGAATTGAAAATGTAATCTGTCATAGCTTCATATAAATGCATGTACATAATTGTTCCCATTTGTTTTCATTGTTTGTTTAAATAAAAACACATTAAAACAACAGATCCACTACTTCTTATTTATAATACATTATGTTTATTGTAATGCATCCAGTTAACAAATCTGAAGAACATACAGTAGATATGTCATAGACCAAATCAACAGGTGCTAATTTGAGATAATTGTTCGTTTGACATGTTTGTCTAAGCCCTTTGAAGGTTTTGTGTCCCAGCAAAGCAGACACTTATCAGGAAGCACTCTGGATCAGCGCAGTTAGAGACATCTGCCATGGAAGCGGAGGGACGAGCACTGTGGGAGAAAAATAAGAAAAAAGTTTGGAAATGGTTTACTTGAGATTGATCATTGAATTGGTCCACACCACTTTAACTCCATTGATTGCAATACTGGCTATAGCTAACACATAAAATGGCTAGTTGATTTATGTCTACATCTTGTTACACAGCACATATAAACAAGTACAATATATATATACACAAACAAAAACATAAACTGATAATAGCACAAAATGTATGCAATAATGCCATATATACACACTATAAAACAAAACTCACTAAAAGTTCACTGTAAGGCCAACATTTAAATGCCACATTTGCAAAGATAACATGTAATTTTTGTACTATAATACCAAAAAACATTACAATGTTGTTAGGTTTGACAAGTCAGAAAATGTTTTGCAGTGTAGTACTAACAATTAACACATTCAACAGTTTCAAACAAAGAAAACAGCAATTGTCAATCATTTTATAAAATTTCCTCTAAACGGTACAAACCAAAAAGGAAATAAACATTTATAACTGAATTGCTGCAACTCAACTTGAGGACAATTTTACTTTTACTAAAGCTAATGTGCTTAAGAGCCCAGAGCTTGTCGTTAACAGCAGTGTGAACTTGCTGACCTGTTGGGGTAAACACAGACACATTAATCTCGTGCTCTCGGAGGCTGGTAGTACTGTTGTGTGGGCCTGCTACGCCTGGGCTGTCCGTCTCCACCTCTACGGAACTCCAGTGAGCTGTCATAATAACAGTCATCTTCCTCCTGCCATTAGATACAGGACATGGGTTGTACTGATTTGTGATAAAGGTCTGGTAATCTTACACATCATTGGACTTTATATTGAAGGAACTTTGTTAGGAGACAGAAAGGTGTGAGGAGCCTACAACCACTGATGAAAAGGGGGGAAGAACTTGTCCTTAAAAAAATGAACACCATTGGACTTTAGAAGGCAAAGTGTGGTCACATGACTGAATATCCTTTGAATGCTTCCTTTGCCTTTTACATGTTTGAGTTATTTACCTATTTATTTAACCCCTCGACCTGTTGGGTATACCGTGTCTAGGGAGAACTCGTCGTATTTAAAGTCACAACCAAATTACTATACATTTGATTGATACTGTAATGTACAAGTCACAAAAAATTAGGCACATTTGATTTTTGAGTGAAATTTGTGCAATATAGAAAATATTAATGCCAAACATTTTGTGACTAGTATTTTTAGTCAGAGTTAAAGTAGGAGAAAACTTTTTATCCTCACCATATCAGCGGTAACAGGTTTGATGTTAACAAGCAGGACCTCTTCACAGTTTCCATAGTCACAGAACACAACCACCGCTGTGGAGCCTGACGGATGAACGGCGTCTATTCTGGCGTGATAAAACTTTTCAAACACACACAGACACATAATGTCAGAAAAAGAAAAAGGCAAAGTTATAATTATTTTTAAGCAGCATAAAATGTCAAGTGAGGCCAGTGGCGACTCGCGAGTCAATAAATTGAAACAAAGTGTCAAAACTGCCTAAGCGAGAAGTCACCAAGGCATTAATTTCTCTTTTATAATGAAAATGTTAACTGACAAGCTCTACAACAAACAAATACATTTAAACATACCTTGTTGTCTTCCCAGTAAAGCGCTAGACACTCATCCCCGGGCTTCCAAATGTGTTGTGCATTATGACTTCTCTCTTGCCCTCTGTAACCTTTGACCGGGCCGGATCTCTTTTTAGGACCTGTGTTGTTAGCGATGTTATTCTTCCTGGGAGGGGGCACCTCTTTGTTGGGGGGTGCTGTTAAGTTTTGCAGTGGCTTAATTGGCCCAGTTCTTTTGTGTTCGACATCGCCATTTTGTAACAAGGTTGGCTCTGCAGTACTGAAACCCCCTCCTCTCGAGTTAAAATTACTTGGTCCGTTATCACGTTGTCCGTCAAAGTTTTCCGAAATCGGCCTCTCACCTTTTCCTTTCCGCCTGCTGCTGTTTGTTTCATCAAATCTGTTATCTGTCCTCCTGCAGCCTCCTCGGCCCTCTGAGTCATTGCTTGGGGAGTTAGTCATTTTGGATGTGGGTGCGCCGTCTCTCGGGCCTTTCCTGTCTCCGTTTCGGGAATGGTGTTGGAATGACCCGCTGAAGTCCATCTGGTGCTGGGGCTCTTTTGTACGTGTGACTGTGTGGGAGAAAGCAGGAGGGAAAACCTGTTCGTCTTGAGTGTCTCTTCTGTCGTTCTGAGACCTCTCGTGGCCTTTCCAGTGCTGAGGTTGAACAGTAGAGGTTGTGGAGTTGGGGAAGGGATCTTGACCAGGTTTAGGGAAGTCCGAGTCCTTGTGGAAGCGAGGTGGTCGGTCGGTCCTCTGCTGCCTGTGATCGAATCTGTTATGAGATGGGCCTTTGGGGTAAACATCAGAGTTGGAAAAGTTTGCTTTGCCGTCGTGTTGTCTTTGAGGTGCATAGCTCTTTGGCTCTGGGAAAACAAATGGGGAAAGAAAAAAGAAAAATCTTCAAAAGAATACATTCTTAGAAACATTATTAGAGGGGTATGGTTGACCTAGTTATATCTAATTATTTTCTTGCATTCATTCATCCTGACGGTAAATTAAAATGATTGATTAATTGGCATTTCAAAATTCACCTCTCTCTTTGTTCTTGTAAACCTCTATTTTGTGTTTTAACTTGTGGAATTAGTGTCTCTCAAATAAAATAGTTGTTATTGTGTAAGCATACTATGTGTAAGCTATGGGATTTCTCAATATATACATGGCAGTTATAAAAGTATAATTTAGCTTGCCACCTATAAGTGACAAAAAAAAAAAAAATATCTATAGTTTTTTTTTTGTAACTCACCGCTTACAGAAAAATTTCCCATCTTGGATTCCAAAAAGTCAAATAAAGTGCTTGGTCCAGAAGGCCGTCCTCCACCCTCTTCATCCTCATTTCTGGATTTCCCTCTACCTCTACCCCTAGCTGAGAACAAAATAAACATTATAATAATATATATTGTATATATAATTATATCAATAATTTTTACACTGGACGTGAAACTTGGGGTGAATGTTCAATACTCAACAATAAAAGCTGTTCTACTGGTATCTGTTTAAAGTTTTGTTTACTGTGATCAAACATGCTTCCAAATGCTGCAAGCCGACTTTGAGAAATAAATACCAATCAATGACTGGGGGCATTCTACAATATCAGTCTAAAAAGCTTATGTTGTGCTTGTAAACAGCAAATTGTGAGTGTACAATTTGTGGTAAATGGGCTAAAACAAGCAAAAGCACCAACTCAGTGTGGGCCTTTAAGTGATTTTTTTTTTTAAAAGCCCTAAATCTATTCCTCCAATCTCCCTACTCTGAAAGAAGGAGCATTTGAGGCCAGGCAGCATTTGTCTCGGGTCAAAAACAACCAAATTTGTTATTGTGGGCATGTGTGCTGCTGACCTCTGGGCTGGGACCTGTTGGACTCAGCCACCGTGGGACCAGCTACGCTACCAAAAGAAGATCCGGTCAGGAGGCTGTTAAGTGCCACCTCAAGGTTGTTGTTGTTGACCATCAGAGCCTGCCTGGCCGCCTCTCTGTTAAAACCCATCTCCATGATGTCACTGAGAGCACGCTCGTCCACCTGAGCACAAAAACACAAGGACAGAAAAAAAAAAAAGTGGTGAAGAAAAGACCAGACTGAAGGTTCAGGAATAATGAGCGCTCCTTGGTGTACTTTGAAAAAAGAATGCTATCTGACATTTTGTGCAAAATTGAGTTATTTGCATATTCCTATATTTGGATACCTAATCTTTATAATAGCAAGTGTTTTGTTGACTTTTATTATTTTTTTTTTAGCTTTTTAAAGGCTATGTAAAAATATAAAGTTCTATCTGTAATATCATGACTTGACTTTTTCGGGGATTTACTCAAAAGTAGTCAGAACCCAGATAGAACCGTATAATTCTAAGGGAACGATATGTCTATGTGCAGTGTTTGTGAGCGTCAGTTTGCTCGTTACTGCCTCTAAAAACAAACGTGTTATGTTACTTTACAGCAAATCACAAACTAACCACATATGCATGTCTTTTCCATAGTCATAGCACATATTTCAGCACATATTATTGAGAATTATGTTACAAATCGAGATGCACATGAAACATTTAGTCCATTTAATGCACATAAAAAATGTAATTGCAGCCACGTCCCTTCAGACACTTTATTATAGAAAAATAAGCTCACACACTGCAGAAGCACTAGCCCTGGGATAACCTACTTCAAATACTAAAACAATACAGTTATCATGGACACTACAAACACTGAAGGACAGTTACAAACAGAAATGGACTCATTTGCTGACTGGTGCCATCATAAATTGCCTTGGACCGCAACACATCCAAAACAAAAGAACTGGTTATTGATTTTAGAAAAGACCCACACTCCACCACTACATTTCACATTAACAATGATGCAATAGAACAAGTCCATTCATACACATACCTAGGTACAATAACTGATCACGAACTCACATTTCAATTAAACAGTGAGAACATCTTCTCTAAGTGCCAGCAACATCTTTATTTTCTCAGAAAAGTCTGCAAACTCGTGTCTGCTTTTTACAGATGTTTCATTCAGTCAGTCATGACATTTAACATGACAGCCACTCAGCACCATTCACCATAACCAACTCAATAAGATCATCAAGCTCAGCAGTAAAAACATTGAATGAGAACAGGAACTACTTTCACACATCTACAATAGAAGAGTCAGATCTAAAGGTCTTCAGATAGCCACTGACAGCATTCACACACCCCACAGTACAGCCCTCAGGTAGCAAGTACAGGTCACTGTCACTCAAAACCAAGAGAGCAATGTCCACCTTTGTACCCACCTCAATCAGACACATTAACAGCGATAGATTTATTTTTTTTTTTTTACATTTTAGCTATTTTGATGGTATTGTATAATGAATTATTATAGTCTTCTCTGCTGTGGTGCAGAATGTTTATGTGTGTGATTGATGTTTGTTATTCTGCCTTTCTTTGCTCTGCAACTGAAGTTCCTAACAGGTAAATAAAACTACTTGAATTTAATTATTAAGTGCATTGAGGTTGCCAGAGAAAGCGCACCCTCTCACAGACCGAGATCATTGCACTGATGCTGGGCAGAGATGCCACGGAGGACCCGCTCTGTCGGGGCACAGTCCTGCACACACCAGCCGGCTCAAATACAGCTATAAACCAACTGTGTGCACTCACAACACAGGACACGTGTTATTGCACACATGCACAATTATAGCTGAAACCAGCAAATCAAGCCAAGATCTATGTAAATAGCACATGTACACAAACAGGTAAATAAACTGAAATGAAATGAACCCACTGCACTCACTGTGTTATCGTTCTCTGCTGTCACGCATCTGTCATTTTCCAGCGGCAAAACAGTCTTTTGAATAAAATCCACAACAGTAACATGTACAACTTCACCTGCAATATTGTGGCCAGTTTGACTTTCTGTTTCTGAGAGCTGTCAACAAGCTAGCTAACACGTCTGAATGATACCATAATATATTTGAAAATATGCAGATAAGGAATAGGATTTAGTCATTTGAATTGATTATTAAAAATTGAAAATGACAAATTACTGCAATTGTTTATGCTTAGAAAAAGAAAGGGAAAATGAGGTGGGAATATATGTTTTAACTTCACACTAATCCCACTGTAAAGAATCTTAAGGCATTTCACTAATACAACTTTGATCTTTCATAGTTCTGATTCTTTATTATGTACACACAGAGTCCTTCTCACCAGTTCTCGATAGTTCCCATCAGATCTTTCTGGTCTGTCTTCTCGTCTCCTCTGTTGGTTTAAGTCCCGGCCCCGAGAAGAGGTAGATGTGGTGGTTAAATTACTGCCTGCATTCCCTCCTCCTCCAAATGTACGTGGACCCTAACAAAAGATATACAGAATTATGTCAAGCTCTGAAAATGTGCTACTTTGCGACAGGGAATAGTAGAACATTTTAAGCATGGGCCCCAAACTGCTCCTAGTCCTGATTTAGTAACTAGTTGGTTATCACAATATTGTATGTTTTTTTTTCTAATCTTTTTCAGCCTTAGATAAAACATTTATCATAAATATCCAAATAAAACAAACCTCTTTTGTCTTTGCCACCTCAGCAATGGCTGCCGTTCGTTGCTTCTCAAACTCATCATTCTCATCAGGATTTTTGACAACACTTTGTGTCTGGAGGGTCTTTCTATGGTCAAGCTCCCGGCTATCGACTTCCTCCTTCCTGGCACACTTCTAAAAAAACAAACACAAAAAAACCCAAATATATATATATAATCCAAAAGTACTGTATCTATTACATTAAGCTACTATAATAAAGTGTCTGTTCATTTTCAGAAACCAAATCCCTAATCTACTTTTGAGTTTGCTGGTAATGCTTTGAACCTGAATTAGGTGCGGTATCTCGTTTCAAAACCATCAGTGGTGAGTTGGCGAGAATGGAGATGGAAATTCAACTCTTGGGCAGCGATTTTGTGACGGAGGAAAAGATGAGTCAGTGGTGAAGGTCTGAGATCAGCTGTGACCTTTGCTCGAGAACACGTTCATCTACTGTTTGTTTGTTACACCTGCTGTTGCTCAGTGACAGTTAAACACAACATTATCATCATGTTTAAGAGGAACATTGGGGGATTATCGGTGTTACAATATCAGCAATATCTCATCTGATCTGAATATCTGATTAATTTGTTACTAATCAATCACAATATTTACTGTCTTTTGAAGAAGCACATTATACCTTTGTTATAAGTGTTGATTAAATGCGTGCACTTTCTTTTACATTCCAGCCTCTAAGTAATATGTGAAACACAGGCAGCAGGATAAAAAACAAACTAATAACAATGTTTCTTCTGGAGGTAACTTCATTTGAGAAAAAAAAGTCTGTTTTAAAATGTGATAAAGCCTCTGCATAACAAACTGAAGGTGTTCAGTGACAGTCTACTATATACCATAAACAGCACAGCAATTAAGAATGTTATATCAAGTGATGCAACTGCAGACATTCAACAATCAATAAATCATGAAATAACTCAAGCTTAGTCAAAGTTTTCTCTGAAAACCTGAAGCATAATTCCCTAAGTGCTGTACTTCTAACTGTATCAGAGCACCAGCAAATCTGGAATAAAGATGGGGTGAAAATCCCAAAATCTAAGTGTCAAGCTGATACAGCTATATCCCACTGACACCTTGAGCCTCACCAAAGGTGTCCTGGCTGTCAGACTAATGCCTGTTCTAATAGAAATAACTGTATTTGAGCTAAATCTTTAAATGCGTAGGATGTTAAACATCACAAATGCATAGAAAGTGTAAGGGGTTGTATTTCAAAGTTGTGAAGTGCATATAAGGAGATGTCTAGAGACGCCAGTGGACTTAGAGTCTGTTGTTAGAGGGTGTTGTTGAAAATTACCATGACAACCCATATCCAAGTTAATACAGGTCTTGATGTATCTGTAAAAACACTTGCAGCCCTGCTATAAGATTTAACTCACATTTGATACATTTACCTGAAGTTACCCTGTGCCTTGTCCTGTTTGCCAACACTACATGTATTTTGCAACATGGGTCATGGCATGGTTGTTGAATACACAAGAATCACAATTGAGGCTTACATTTTATTGCGAAGGCTCCATCACAATATGTTGTAAAAGATCAAATGGAATAGTGTCAGAAAAACAACAAGAATCTGATCCCTAGCAGACATTAGAGCAACTTTGGTGAGGCGAAATTGGTCCGCTCAGCGAGTGGCTCTCTCAGGTATTCATTTTTGACAATGTGGTCCTCAGGGAAAAAAGCATTATAGGGTGTGTGTGACTTGTATTAAATTGCTGTAGTTTTTATAACCATCATTTTCCAGATAGATTTTAGCACTTTATGTATTCTTCTGATGTTTTCATAAAGTACAGAGTGAATATATTGTTCAGTGGTGTTTTTAGTCTACATACTTGACCAAATGGCACAAAAGGAGGAGGTCCACCTTCAGCTCCAATGTTATTTCTGCTGTGTTTGGCCAGACTCTGTGGGATGAATAACAAGTTTATTCTAGGAAAGGCTGAAGAGAAACAACATGAGCATAGCTTTAAGTGCACTTGATTTAAGACATACAATTATTAATGTCAGGGTATTGGGCCATTATAATGGATTAAAATAAAATAGCATATTCACCCTTTGAAGTTCCCACTTCTCAACCATGTGATCTACCTCTCCTCCAAGGACAGATATTTTTGAATCATCAAGCAAGAGAAGACCATTTTTGATCTGAACTGTACCAAGAAGCTTTACTTTGGTACCAGGGGGGGTGTTGAGACTGTATATCAGAACAATAAAGACACATTTTTCACAAGTGTGAAACAACACATTTCATCAAGCAAATGTAAGAATAAGCAGGTTTTAAGAGGGATCATGTGCCAGTGCCCTCACCACTTTATAAATGACATGGGCCCAGAAGATGGGTGGTGAGGCTAGGAGAGACTTTTAATAATCCCAGCTGCGCAGCCGTCCTCAGGGTAAATTAAAAGCCCCTCTATCTCATCAGGTCTGATAAGGCCTCTGCCTCTCTCATTAGGGAAGCACAGGGACTTAGAGGGATTTTTCCAGCTACTGATGCCGGATGCCAAAGTAACAATTAGAGATTTCACTATAACCCCCTACTGGCCTAGACACAAGAGAGGCACATTTGCCTCTCAATTCACTCAGAACACACATCTAACAATCAAACTATTGAATCATTGTTGCTCCCTAATAATGACTTGTCATCAGTTGCTATCACTCGCATGCTGAAGAAATCCCTAGCAGCTCCCCTAATCCTTTTCATCCTTCTTTGCCTCTCACATTTGGCCGCACTACACTGATTCAGCAGCAGACCGTTTTAGAAGAAACACTAAGCAGTGCTGTTGGCAGCGAGTGTGCTGCGAGCGAGCTGCTCATAAAGAGGGCATTTGTTCTGTTCCCTCCTCTCTTCCCATCAGGAAGTCAAGGCCCACATTCTGGCCACTCCACCTGTACAGACAGGCTAGTCACCATGGCAGCAGTCACCAAGGCCACCGTTGCTGGGATGGGGATGCAATTAACTCCGCAAATTGTTAGATCGGCTGCCACAATGTGGAAATTGTAGATAAAAGAAAAACTGAAGCATGTGGTGGAGTTAAGGGTTAATATATTTTCTTATCCTTAAAATACACCCACACATACACCCCTGAACATATGGATATGATTTTTTCCCTAATAAAATATTACTTGTTTCAGTCAGTTGAAATGATAAAACAATTATATTTTGACAGCTCCAAAAAAAATGCCAGAAAACAGTTGGTTACCTTAACTTAGACAAGTGCTTAAACTCCAGTCCCACACAGGTGGTATGGCCATCTGTCATTTGGAAACGCAGCATTCGTGGTGCACCCTGGGACTCCTCGTGGTCTTTAGGTGCTGAAATATTCCTTACCTTCTGCACCTGAAGAACACATGGGCCCTCTAACTGCAAATGGTGACAGGAAAAATAAGACATTTAAAATCTGGAACAGTAACATGTGAGTTATATATACAGAATACTAACATCATAAAATATTACCAACAGCTCACTTTGTCTAGGCACAAACAAAGTATAATTTTACAGTACAAGCATATGTATGGTGGGGAATGTTTTATTTTTTACGTGTCAACAAATTCATTCTTCAACTGTTTGTTAGTGTATCAGGGCCATCTAGTGGCTTTTATGTGAACTTTCATAGATGTAAGTTTCATTTTCCTTTGAAGAGATAAGACTACTGTAGTTTATTTTTTTTAGATTCTTACCTTTTCAACTCTTCCACTGTTGATTTCTGTTGGTAGAATCTTTTTCCCAATAGGCCTGAGATCACTCTGTAAAAAAATATTCACAAACTGTCAACCAAACAAACTACAAGTAAGGTATTACTTTCAGATTTATAGGTATATCTCGTAAAAAAACCCATAAAGAAGACAAAAGGTAACGGTTGGTGTGAGGATTTAGAAAAACAAATACCAACAATATATTCAGTTTGTTAAGTCCCTGTGAAGATCACTGTTCCAATATGTTGCACTGGATCTTGTGTCCAATGCGAAGTATCAAGTGACTAAAGCAAACTCAGTTTCAAATGTCAATTCTGTTAAACTAAGCATGCATCGAGAATAATTGTTGATTCTGTTGAAAGCAATAAAGTACAAATTACAAACACTGGTATGCACTGTAAATTCCGGTAAATGCCAGTGTCAATTTGGTAACTGCAGAGTGCTATTCAGAAAGTAAATGTCAGTAATATGCAAATCTGAATACACTCTTAATACTAGATCTTTGTATAAAATAAATATAGTATTATCGATGCAACAGACATCACAATCCTAGTATTAGACTTACTAAAAAGGATACATTTCAAATTGTTGATTTTCTTTACATTGCTACTTTCTTAACCCCCTTCTTAACCTTAACAGTAAACAGATAAATATATCCTACCCAGCTATTTTGTAATAATTGAGTCTACTAATCAATCTGATAATCTCATGCAGAAAGTACAAAATGAAGAGTACCCACTACCTGCTGATTTCAGAACATCATGGATCATTATATACCATTAACATGCAAAAATGTTAAGGAATTGTTGAGAAAATATTAGTAAAACAAGTTCATAGCACAGAGATGAACTTACATCAAGTGCAATACGTATAATGTCACTGGCTGTTTTTTCAGCAGCACCTTTGAGGTCTGATATTCCTTCATCACTGAGGTACCTGTAAGAGGAATACAAAAGCATAAAACTATTACAACATTATATAAATATTACAACTATCTCTACTAAGTGAGATGCATTTTTGACAAATAATATTAATTATATAATTCTAATACATGATAACAGGTTATTATTATTCCAGTTTAAATGCTGAGCCCCAAAATAGTGTACTTTGCACCATATACTTTAAGCAGCTTTGAGTAGATAATACATTTTACTACAAAAAACGTCATTGCTTTATCCTTCTACACATGCAGATAGCACCTGCCAATTACATGGACCTCATGTGCGGCAAGGGGATGCACGTCTATGAAATAGTTAATTACACTGATGTAGTGCAAGGAAATGTGTCTTTTCAGATTACTTTTAACACTATGTAAACTCACTGATCGACAGATTTAAATAGCTTTAGTGTACATATTCTATTTACAAACTTATCCCAAATATAGTTAAACATAAACAGTGGAGACTGATAAGAGGCAGTGATAAATCTCAGATGATAATTATCTGCTGTTGCCTGTAGATTTGTGTTTAACGCCGAGGTTAGAATGACATAAAAAGCTTTAATTAAGCCTACTTCATAAACCGATTGATAAAGGGAAAACAGTATTGTTATATAATTTATCAATCAGGCACCAGAGTGAGCTAGCAGGCTAGGTTAACGCTAGCTAAAGTAGCACCTACCAGCCCTCGTTCTTCAACTGTTCGGACAATCCCGTCATCTTCGTCCAAAATGTAGCTCTGATAACACAAACACTTTAGTAATAACACAATAGATATAACTATCTGCGTCTGTGAATCATGATATCCGTCTAATAAAGAAAATGCTGCTAACACTGAAAGACTCAACGTCAGCTACGTCATTGACCCAGACGCATAGTACGAGTGCCGAAAGGGTCAAAAGATTGTTTTCACGCTATTGTTTTTCCATTTGATTTATTTTGAGAACAATGGAATATTGATACTATATATTATTTCAAATGTATTGTTTAGACTGTAAGCAAAATATAAAACTTAAGTAAAAATGATTTATAGATTTTTTAGTCCAAACTATATTAAATTTCACCACACGATGGCAGCAACTGTATTTGCATTGAGGATACTTTATTATTATGTAGATCAAATGAGTATTTTTGAATGCTTTTTTTACATTTTGGCGGAATATGATATGATTCTGGTGTTGTGTCCTGTTGTTGCCATCCCTGCGGCCTTTCCCCTGTCAATCTATATCTGATACATATGTCACAGCATTTTGTATAATGTCATTTTGCATCGCTTTCTGTTGTGTTATCTGGCTGTGTTGGCATGAATATCAAACAGATACAGCCCCTTGTTGATTTGTATAAAGTTAGTTGACATTTCATAATGACAGAATTATTTACAGAATATTAAAAATTAAAAAATTATACAGCTGGGATCATTATCTTGTTAGGGGAGGCTACTACTGAGCCTAAATTTTACTCATAGAGTTAAAAATAAGATTTTACTACAATATCCACAATCAGTCATGAAAAAATATAACAAAAACAAAAAAAATAGCCTCGGAGGAATGCCCGGGTACTACAAACAAACGCACATACAGGATACACGTGAAGGTACTGCTGAGTGATTGACAGTTCCTTTTGTCCAATCAAGAAGTGAGGCTTGTCCAATCAGGAACAAGGGTCGGTGTGTTGATACACGCGATTGGTTGAATCAAACCCGCAGAGCTCACAACTTTGGTGCGCGGGTCTGTCAAAATTCCTGCCACATAAAAACCATCAGGCTGAAGCGGTAACTACATAAAATTGCTATAATTTTAGATTGGCACTTGGGGGAATGCCGTGGAGATCATCTAAAATTGAAGTAACAGTGTTTTTGGTGGACTGGTGGAAACTTCAGCGTTGCATGCCAGCAAATTAATTGGATTAGCGACCAGTAAGCCAATAGTGTCTATGTTACTTTAGCCAATTGCTAGTTAGCAAAACACATACAAGGAGCGATAACGTACATTTATTATTGCGTTCTTCTGGCTATGAGAATTTCAGACAACTACTCATTCATTGATTAAATGTTATCGTGTTAGACTTGTGGCTGACATTTTTATTTTTGTGTGTGTGAAAGATTTTGTGGCTAGTGTCACACATCCTCTCTGAAGTATCACCATGGAGAGTTGCAGTCATCGGTCTGGTTCATTCAGTGGACGAGAGAAAGCTCAAAAGAAGAATGGATCTTCTCACAGTTCCTACTACGATGAACGAGATCGCAAGCCAAAGTTTGTAAGTAACACTGACTCTTGTTTTTTTTTTTTATTAACTCAGGTCATAATAAAAGTGCATACATACAAGTTCAGCAATACATCATTTAACAGTTACCTGTGTGACACAAATTTAACCCATAAGGAAAAAACAATACATACTAAAACCCAAATTTCTCTTGCACACAATTCTTGTCCAAACATGCAAATTAACAAGATACTTTTACAAAAAAGTACTTAGTATACTTTTTATAATGTCATTTTGAATGGCTTATTGTCAAGTTAAGTAAGAGTTCCTGTATTTAACTGGTCACTATTTATTCTTTGTACTATATAAAAAAAGTGACAGTAGCACAAAACAACAGATTATAGACCCTTTAAATGTTTGTCACATGGAATGTTCAAAATTCCGGAATGGAGGCGACTGGGGCCAAAAGTGAGATACTTTTTTTTTTACAAAAAAGTAGTGTTTGTGGTGAGGGATAGAATAATCCTGAACATATAATGAAAACAACTTTTGTGGTCATCAACATTTCTGTAAAGACTTGTCCAGTAAAACCTACAAATCAAGAAATTTGCCACCAGCCAAAATGCTAAATGTATATTTAATGTGTACATTAAATAAACATACAATGTGAGGTACATTCACTAATGTTTCCAGGCTCTGACATCACCTACATGGAGCAGAGTGGTTGTCATTTGTCAAACCCCCTTAATTTGTAATATTTTTTGGCTAATACCAATTTCTCCATTGCCTCCATTACGGAATTTAGAAAATTTCTATTTACAAACTTTGAAAGGGTCTATAGGGTAGGCCAAAGCTCGTGATAAAATGTGTGTCTTTTTGAAGATCATAAAACTTCTCATTATTGTCATGATGTAAATCAATTTGTATTATTTTGTCTTCTCCTCTGCAGTTAATGTAGGTCTTTTTTCTAATATCACAGCGAACACCTGTTTGTGATCCATATAGGTCTACTTTAATCCATGGGTTACCAATAATAAACTACATGAAAGGGTCACGTATGCTAAGTGAGAACACACAGTTCATCAAGAAAATAATGGTCTATAAAATGAATGATTTATTATTTATAAATTATATAAAAATAGAAAATATACAAAGGAAAGATGTTTAATTGAAAATTGTATTAAAACAGCAATATTATTACTTAGTTACAATATGCACATAATTACCAAAAAGAACCACAAACTGCAATGTGAAAAAAACACCAATTTGTTTTGATTTATCAGAAAGATAATCCAGTAAGACGTTTGAAAGAAGCACAATTATATCCAATTAAAGCACATACTGAATTTCTTAAAAAATAACTTTGATACTGTCTGCAACTAAAGCTTTTTCAACTTAGACACTATTCAGACCATCCAAGAGGGGGCACTGCAATACAATGTTATTTTACATACATTGGCGTTAGACTTACCATCATCAAAGCATCAGTCTGCTGTCTTTCCAAGCAATGCAATATCAAAAGAGGGGAAAAACATACTAGATATGGTAATGAATGTAATGAAAACTGCTAATGTCCTTTTGTGATGCTGCCTTTGGCACCTATATATAGAGAAAAGAAAAAGATGAGCCAGGAGTGGACCGCCTATTAGTGAGACAGTAGGTTATTTAAAGTGCTGAAAAATCTGATTGCATAAGTAATACGTCTGATTTTAATCTATCACCGAGATTGCCTAGCTTCTACAAATGACAAGTGCATACAAAACACTATTCACAAATAAGACTGTTTATTAATAGGTGATTGAAATGAAGTTGTAAATTGAAGTCTATGATAATTTCTCTGGACAGAAATAACTTTTTTTTGTAGGTAGCAGAGTGATGTGTAGAAGAGCACCACTATATATAAGACTTCTAAGCTTATGGCAGATACTAGTGAAGTGAATTTTAATTGGACTAGTGGTAGAATAAAATTACCATGGGTTTTTAAGCAAGCACCAGAAGACATGAAGTCATATAGAACTCAAATGTCTCCAGGTCTGTCCCACCTAAAGCCCAGAGTTGCTGAGATATGCTCCAGTCACTCACAACCCTCCAACAGGAATAAGTGAAAAAGAATGAATTTGGAATCTCTAGTGGGATTTGGATTGGTTTGGGATTTGAGTTATCAAAATCCATGCTTTGTTGGTCCAAGTCTGGTTTATTTAACCTCTGTTTAACCAGGTAAACTATTAAGAACATATTCTTATTTACAATAATGTCCTAGCAGGTGATATGATAAGAAAAAACATTGCTTACTTCCATTTACAGCGACACTCGACAGGCAAAAAGGTTTCTTCACATAACATGCTCAGAATTCTATGGCTGATTTTACATCTGCTATAATGCATTTTCTTTAGCATTCAAAAAGACCAAAGAATGAATTGAAATTAAGTTATCCAAAAGCAAAAGGGTCTTGTAGCATCCCAGCAGGAAGAAATAAAGTGTACAGGTGGATACCGTGTGCCAGTCCATGTTTATTTAACCATTGTTCTGTTTCAGTTTGCACACATAAGAAAACACATAAGAAAGACCTAAGTAAAATACATAACGGTGAATTTATATCCAATAAAGTAAAAAACTTATCACAAATGAAAGACCCTTTTTCCTTTCCCAGGAGGAGCTAAAATTCATTCACATTTCACACAAACATGACCATAGCGTCTTGCATTGTCTCCCACCATATCAAGCACATTTAAACATCTCACTTCTCATAATCCCGGGAAGTGATGCCACACACACAGGAAATACTCCACATTATTAGGCATTTGGTCTATTACAGGTCTTCATTAGACCATTTATAGTACAACTTGCAAAAAGAAGAAAATTATGTATGGCCATAATCATACAATTTTATTATTCCCACTTTTTTTTTTTTTTTTGCAGTGTGGGTTTACTTGTCTGAGTTAATTGAAAAAGATGTTATCACAGTTTAATTAAATGAACAAGGTGATAACGGAAGGTAAAATGACTTCGGTGGCACTTACAAATTACTGTTGTTGCTGGTTTGTCAGCTAGTTTGTCCATTAAGAGATTGGGAGAATGCTGGAGATCTTTTGCTCCGTGTCAGTTGGGCAAGCTATAATGAGCCGTAGTATATTAAAGACACATGTTTTCTTGCTGGTGTTTAAGTACTTAATTAGTAATGGGACTGAATTAATAATGAATTGGATGAAAGTGTCCCCAGTTTACCCCAAATGAAATGGCACTGCAGACTTTAATTATTGCTTTTCAACAGCAGCAGCCTTTATCGCATCTACAGTAAGAGATCAGACGGGGCATTTGGATAATGATAAGAAAACTCATTCGAGGGTCTGGAGAAAGCAACAGACTGCTCAGATTGCAATATATTGTTCACAAGTGACCCAAATGTGATTACTTATAAATCTAGAAATGATCATAACATCTCAAAAGGGAGTATTTCTAGGCAATGATATAACTGTTGGGCTCAATTATTTCTCTGGGTGGAGTCTGCCCTTCTCTGGCTTCCTATCGTCCAAAGCCATGCATGTATTAACAGATCTGGTGAATCTAAATTACCACTAGTGAAGATGTGAGGGTGAATATAGTGTATATGTCTCTGTCAG
This sequence comes from Philypnodon macrostomus, assembly GCA_036025475.1. Lineage (NCBI taxonomy): Eukaryota > Metazoa > Chordata > Actinopteri > Gobiiformes > Eleotridae > Philypnodon > Philypnodon macrostomus. Next base: position 32,745 of record JAVQKC010203519.1, on the reverse strand, counting down.
CCCTGTGACTAACTGGCCGCTATCCAGGGTGTATCGCGCATGTCTCATAGTTGGAAGATCAATGTGGTCTAAAGTTTGAGGCCATAAGTGTTTTTTGAGACAGATGTGGAGAAGAACAGCAATTGTCAGCATTTGCAAGTTCTACTTTCCCATCCTGTGTATACTGCTGGGAATGCATCAAAATGAGTGTGTGCTTCATATTGGCCTGGGAATAGGCGTGTATTATTGCAACACTAGTCCTTGTTATCATCTTTTCACACTTTCACCCGCTCCCATTGCAAAACTCAAAAAATAAATGCATAATTACAGCCTTACTGGCCTTTTTGTTGACAGCTTGGCATGCTTTGACACATTCGTAATTGCTTTTATTGTTTTTTTTTTTTCTTCTCCTCGAGAGGGTCAGTCCAGGTAATAGCTCAGGAAGTGTTGTGTTGTTGACTGCGTTTTAAATACACAGTTTGATCAAGCCAAATAAGGCTACAGGATCCAAGTTTTAAAAGAACATTAAGGCACTGAGTCAGAACACTGTTAATTCTACAACAGTAATTAGCTGAGCGGCCCTTTTGACAGGTTTGACATTTTTAACCCAACAAATATTAATTAAACACCAACCTTAATCGCTAATTGGTTTCTGTCTGACCTGCTGTCATTCCGAAGATATTAACCTTTCTATATCACTTTCTTGTTAAATTTTGGGTGATGGCAATGTTTAAAAGGGCCTTTTCTTCAGTGAGCAATGCCAATTAAACCATTTAGCATTTTGACTAATAAAAGTACAGATGGTAACTTCCCAAGCGGTCTTTGGCAAAAGGCAGACTAACAAAAAAACCTGCTAGAAGGGAAAAAGCCACAGCACCAAACACAAGTTTTTTGGCAGAAGATTTTTTTCTATGGGGCGTACATGATAACAACAAGCCAAATGCCAATCACATTTTTCACAGCTAGTTCATCCTTGCTAATTTGCTGGCAGGGATCGTTGTTATAGGCAGTAATTGTTCTTTAAATGAGAAGTCTTTCAAACATTACTCCAAGTTAGTGCTTTGGTTTACTGGTTTCTGACAAAATGCATTTCTTTGTTAGTTTGATCAAAAATGAATTACATTTTCAGTTGCTACTTAAAAAAAAAATTACCTTTTATTTAACCAGGTTAAAAACACACTGAAATTAACAATCTCTTTTACAAGAGCAACCTGACCAAAAGGCAGCATCACAACATAAAACATCACAGACAGGAAACATATGGCATATCAAACAATGTAACAAATGGATAAAGAGTACAGCTTTTCACTAAAACTTTTAACATGGATTTAAAAAAAATAAAATAGAATCAGTCTATTTAACATAGACTGATTCCAGTCTGTGGACCCAAAGAAGTTAAAGGCCTGAGTTCAGTTCTGAGAGGAGGAACCAGTCCCAATCTATTCATGACCCTTTGTGTCTTCAAAAACTGCTCACAGTCCCTTTGGATAAGAGTAAAAGTAATACTTTTATGTGTACAAATAGTAAGTAGTAGTAGCACTGCATCTTTTACTGTTATTCAGTTAAATAAAAATGCTAATAACAGCCCAGCAACTAACTGGCCATTGTCCAGCACTGCACCTCACCTAAGGCCCATAACCCAAAATGGTACTAAGTGGAGGGAATTCAATATATGAATGAATAGGGAATGAATTACAGTGAACTACTATGTATTTCTATTCTCAGCATACTATAAAATTACATTGCATTTTTCTTCTATTTCAAAAGGTTAATTGTATGATTGTGACATTCCTCTTTTTGTTCCCCACTTGTAGCACTTGCCTTTTAAAAAGATGATGCCAGATGATGTGGTAAGCTTGACAAAGATGAAATTTGTAATTCTATGTCATTCATTAACAAGTTGACCAACATTGCCAAACTATAACTCAAGCTTATTAACAAACAAACAAACTAACTTTTCTACCAGTTTCTTTTGCATCCATTTTCAATATTTTGATTTGTCTTTTTTCAGCATTAGCTCCTCATTCTTCTTCTTCTTCTTTTTTTATCTCTTTATAGCTGGATAGATTTGCCAGTATTCGTATCCCAGGCAGCAAAAAGGAGCGACCACCCCTGTCCCATTTTAAACACAGTTCCAGCGACTGGTCCATTTCTTCATCATCACCATCCTTGAATCGCTTTGAGGAGCTTTCTTCTAAAATCACATCTGAAAAGGAGATCCTGGCTTTGTTTGAGAAAATGATGGTTTGTATTCAATATTGCTTGACTTATTTGCCCATAGTAGGATTGGCAACTGAATTACACTGGACACTTTATTAGGAAGACCCTGTCTGCATAAACCTGAACTTTAGCGGGTTTGTGTTCAGCATGTTTTTCATTTCATGTGATATCATGCTACATTTATGGTGCTAGGTTTTTTGCTTTAACCATAGTTTTAGGTCTACCTAATAAAGTGTCCAGTAAGTAAATTTAAACACCAACATGTTTTTTGATATGTAGAGTTAATTCTCCTGCAGTTTCCTTTCAATTTTTAAGGGCACCAGGCAGATTGGATATGGTATTTCTAGCTTGCATTTTTGATGATAAAGCCAAGATATATTTCCTCTATGTAGACTTTCACAGACTTTGAATGCCTTTACTGATAATCTTGTATGAATATTTTTAATGTTCAAAGTCTTTTTTAACAGTAGGAAGTCGAGTGTCTGTCTTGGGCTTTGCTGAGATGTAAGCTGGCTGTGAAAGCTTAGCCAGTGAGATGGGGTTAGCTTGCTTTGCTAATATTTGGCACCTGAGTTGATAATTCAAAGTCCGTACTGTGTTTGCATCAGCCATTCTAATCCTCACTATAATGTAGAGATACATCAGTTTAGAGTTGTTTTTTTCCCCAAAGCTTTTTAGCCATAACCATACAGAATATCCTTTGTGGAACCCTATGAGGCATACATATGATAAATAACCGATCTGTCATATGTATATTTTGAAAAACATTTAAAAACGGTAAAAGTTAGAGACAAGTGCAGATCAGATCTTTACCAGAACTGAAGTGGATGGATTCTTAAACACAAAGTGAAGTAAACAAGCTGTATTTCTTTTTCAGGAGGACATGAACTTAAACGAAGAAAAAAAGACTCCACTGAGAGAGAAGGACCTCAACACAAAAAGGGAAATGGTCATTCAGTACATGTCTACTGCTTCGAAAACTGTAAGTATACTGAATATAAGTGATTGTGATGATCATTTAACTTATAATGATTACACTGTTTAATGTGATGTTCACAAAAGGAGCACAGATCAGCATTTTATGCTTTTGAATTCCCTAAGTGAACTGAATAGATCAAGTACAGTTCCATTTTATATTCCATCTATTTTTCTCTAAATGAGTTAAAAACTACATTTTAAGTTAGATGATCCCAAAGAACGGAAAAAAAAATCAGTTATCAAATAAAAAAGCTATTAGCCTACTGTTTTTCGCGTTTTCTTTTACTTAAATGTTTATCACAACTGAAGACCATTGATTTTTTTTCCACCAGTGCAGAAAACCGCTGACCTGTTTTATGTAGTTGACACAAAATCACCCCTGTACTTCTCAGTAATGCTATTACTGATTTTTCTGCTCTCCACTGATGCTCACTACATGTTGTACAAGCCCATCTTTATTGTCAGCGTACAAAGGAGTACACTCCTGGCTGAACAACAAACACAATAAAATAACTTATAAGCACTGAGCCTGCCTAATGCACTCTATTATTCTGTTTTTATTCATCTAAAGATCATCTGAGCAATGCAAATTTATACTTTACCATTCTGTGTCTGGGTTTAAAGAGAAAAAAAGAGAAGAAAGTATTGATCAACCACAATATTTTTGCAATTATGTGCTAGCAAATGGTAAAACATTGATTGTCTTGTTAGAGTTTGTCCATTATGTGTAGCAAACAGACAGAATTATAATTAAATGTTTAGTTTCTTTTCAGCTCCTTCCTTTTATTTATTTGCTTATGATTATTTTATAGAACATAAAATTGAAAACAGCTTAATAAAAGGTGGCTTTTTGAGTGAAGTTTGACAGTATTTTCCCTCCCAACCTGAAGCTAGTGCATACAAACACCTGAGAGGAAATATTGAAATGACTACAGTTTTGGGCTTGACGTGTCAGGGGAGTGACAGACTGGGCAGAGTTCCATTGTTTTGGCAGCTTGCAAGGGTTGGGGATTATTTATTCCTGCCAGCAATGATACAGGCAGTTTTCTGATGCCTTTGATGAATCAAAAACATACCCAATGATATGTGACGTCTTGGCATTAGTGCAGCTGGCTCTCACTAGAATCTCTACACCACCCTCGAGCTCAAAAGACACATAGCAAGTCCTTTAAAGCTACATGGGCTTAGATGGATAGTTAACGAAATCTATACATATAATTGTGTTAAACAGGTGTCTAACTATACTTTCAAAGAATAAGAGTAATAAAAAATAGTTTATTAACAGTTGAATGTTAATAACAGTAACCAAACTAATTGTCAATGCCTTTGTGAAGTTTGGGTATGAAGTAAAGGGAATAAAAATCTAGTATCTAATTATATCGGCGAAACCTACAATATTATGGAATCACGTGGCTCCGCGTCCGCAGATGTTAGCTGTGAATGCGATAACTCAAAAACAAATTGCCAGATCAGTTTCAATATTTGCACACAGGTACATACCATAAAGACGCCAAACTCTATCAATTTGGGTACTTCTACGATGAAAATTAATTAAGTAATAAATGAATTACAGGACAAAACTGAATGCAAAAAGTCTTTGCTGATGTTGCACACAGGTACATATGAAGATGCAGAACTGGATTGAGTTTGGTACTTCTACGATTCATGAAAATTAAATAATTCACAAATACATTTTTTGAAACACTTTTATTGAGCCAATAATCCTGCTGGACATAAACAAAATTGCATGAATTTTGGCACATTGATCCGGGCAATTGTATACTTGATGTACATAGGCACATTACAGAGGTCAAATAAAGAAAGCCTCTATTGCGCCCCCATGTTTTTGACCCATATGGGACCCTGGACACACTTACTTTGCCAGAGAGCAATGAAACTTGGTACAGTGATTCTCCACAGTGTACCCAACATAAAATATTATTAGGACCCCACAGGAAGTCGGCCATTTTGGATTGAAATTGGGAGGTCAGGTATATTTGACAGCCACTAACTTGCACATACATTGCCCGATTTAGGCTCAAACCGGAAATACCTAATTACCCCCCGGCCCTGAACACATCTGACCAATATGATGGCAGTTACTTCTATAGTGCCCCCTATAGACTGAAAGAAGAATGTAGTTTTAGGGAAATTGACCAAATTTGTCAAAAAACGTCCTTCACAAACATCCAGACAAATCAAAAAAATAAAATAGACCCTTCCCATGTTTGTCATGGTTTGAGGGCGGGGCCTCTTAATTGCTCGTTAACAATATAAAAACCTTTAGAAATAACAAAATGTCTGATTAAGGTGTGGCAGATGTATGGGGCCGTTTCGCCGATATACACCTTGCTGTCAGGGCAAACAGCATAGACCTAGTTGGTTATACGAGACAACCAAATAGTTTGGCCGTGACACTTTTAGAAAATCGTAGTAAGTCATATTAAATAGCCTGCTTCTTTTCCAGGGCATTTTTGTCTTGTTCCTGAGATGTTTTAACTTGTGTGGTTAAAATCAGACCCATTGGGATGACACTGTTTCATTGAGACAGAGTACACCTTTATTAAAGTCAAACTTCAGGCATGTCTGAACTCTTCAAACTCACTGTAGAATGAAAAAAGACAGAATCGATATCTTCAAATAAAAAGACAGTAATGTACAAAACGAGTGTGGCTCCAACACTCACACACATGAAGAAGCAGAATTGTACAGGCAAAAAGAGCACGTCACAGTAACATGATCCTATGCAAGTCCAATGCAAACTATTTACAGGATTTCAACAATATGCAGTATGCATTAACACAAGTTAAACAGTACGCAACATGGTATTTTGTGTTCATCCACGTTTTTAATTGAAGCAACACCAAGAGATAGATATGATCCCAGTTACTGTAAGCAATTGTACTATAAGTAAAAGAGATGAGTGTTTATAAAGATGTTTTTTATTATTATTATTTCAACACTATTCCCCTGCTGACAGCATGACAATAAAACATAAAGACAGTTTTGAACATTGCACAAAAAGGACATCACAGTGAACTGAAATATACGCCCTATGACAAAAAGGCTGCTCAATCCTTTTGCTCATTTAAGTGAATTGAAAGAATAGTAATTAGTAAATAAGTCTTGGACATTTAGAAAAACCCTTGTGAGGTTGCATAAGGGACACTTAAATGAGACTAAACATGCACTATTTTCAAAAACAGGGCACTATACCAATAATAAAACAACAAATCATTCACAAAACACACAGTAACGGGAGAAATGCATCCTGGGATTTTAACATAGGCATACAACACTGCTGTTGTATTGACTCTGACGGGTAACTTAGACTGGCACCAAGTTATTCACATGTTGTGTAGGTGCAGGCAAAATAAAGGCATTGCAGAAACCATGTGCAAAAGAAATATTAAATTAAAGTTGGCATATTTTGATATGGCAAGGATTCAATAAAACCTCATTTCAAGGCAAAACTTGAACAAAATAAAAAAGGTCTACTGTAGCTATTATTGAACCATTGTTTTGAAATGTGAGTCTGCACTTTTGTAAAAATACAACAAAAATAATTCAAGTTTTCATACGTAACAAAACGCACCCAACTGACAAAGATAACAGTGAGAAACATGAGAGAACAATCTAAAAGAGGTTTTGTTATATTTTTTCTAGTCATTTCCTGTTAGCATGTTTTAATAAACCAATATAGCTGCCCGTTTTCTTCTAGATGCGAATACATGTACACTACAGTAAGTGCCTTTACTGGTTCAGATATGAGGCACAAAACCTCCCCTCAGCAGTTGCCCTTTTTTGTGGTAACCAATATACTACTCTATCCATTTAAATAAAAGATGACTCATTTTTAGGGCATTAGTTTTCACTTTGTTTATACCATTTCAACAGATTTTGTCTATAGTACTAAACCCTTCCTTTGTGCCCGCTGGTATTAGTTTAAATAGAACTAACAATTATGACTCTAGGGGAAGAGTTCAATTACTTTTAGGGCAGCCAACAAAATTGTCACAGAAATACAATGCCAGAATGAGGCATTTGCAGATATTCCTTGTCAGATGAGCGAAGAAATCAATCCTAAATTGCACAAAATAAAGTCTACATTCCTATACTGAACTGTGGTCAATACCAAACTGTGGGTCATAATACGGGTAGATGAGCAGCGCCTTTTACCAAATGTGGAATCATCACACCAATGTTACAAAACTGAAATATTTTGCAAATGACTACGTACAGATTCATGTAAAACTCACCATTTTTAAATATGTCACTTACATCTTGGTGGAGATAAGAGACACAAATTACTGCACTAGTGTTTGAAAAATGGTATAAAATATGGTGTAATAATAATAAATACAAAAGATTTTGGATTTGACAGATGAGCGATTAAAAACACTGTACATATGTTCGCCTTTGTACACCATACTGGACTGTAGTCACACTATTGTCGGTATATAAAGCCCAGCCCAGTTCAAAACAAGTGCCCTATAGGTCTTTGCCTGTAAGGAGGGCTTTTCACGTAACAATATGGCAACGCAGGAATCACACCATCAACCTGCAAGTGGCAAAAATAACAAAAAACAAACAAAAGAGCTTAGGCCACTTTCTTCAAGAATCTAGCATCCAGCACGTTCTGGTCTGGCCACGATTTTACAACACAGTTCGACGAGAAGAAGAGGTATCCATTTTCGAAACACCTACAAGTATGTTCATTTAATATTTCTGAACTATATGCATGACCTATATCTAAGTAAGGTGTGAGCAACAAGCAGTGTGAGAAAGTGCTATTTAGAAATGTTTGGCGAAATAAAAAAAACTAATAAAGTGGATTTGAAAAAGCAGTCACAGTACACAAAGATACTGAACAGGAGGAGTGCGTGTGGGCAGTAGTAGTTTTAGTGCAGCCAGAATCAGTAACTGTGATTCTTTATGCTAGTAACAATACTCATGGCAGCACCAGTATCTGGGCCCATCTACGTACAATATGAGTCACCGCTTGAAGGAAAATTACGAACTATATATACGTATGTGGTAGAGGATTTTTTTTTTTTTAAAGACAGCAGTGAGGCGCTGCCCCCCTGATCTTTAAGTATCTTACAATATGAGCCAATATGTACATGGTGGCTAGTGAGACTGGCAAAAAATGGAGAAAAAAAGTCACACGTACTTCTGTAATGTCGATCCATTACACTTATATACCATATAATTTCACCTCATATGACTATTTTTCACAAGGAGGTCTGTGTAATGTGTAACACCTAAAAACAAACGTAATACACCACTCACCAAGATGAAGTGAGAGAATCTGCCTGTAAACATTAAACATATAGATACTGTATATAACTATATTCATCTATACCCATTATAAGTATATTAAAACCAGGTCTAAGGGAAGGGTGGAATGTAGAGTGGTACTGCAGTAACCCCCCCCCCGTTCCTTTTCGTTTTCACAATAAAAGTTGAAGACAGGTGATGATCCCGAGTGATTATTGGTCATCTTCGAAACAGAGAAAGGCAGACTTGTCTATGCAAAGAAAGGCCTTTCTCCCAATCTCCAACCTTTCACTGATAGACAGATAACTTGACACTTTTGTTTTGTATAAAAGAAATGTCATGTGCCCACTGGGGGGCACTGGTGAGCTGACGAGAGCGCTTCCAGACAGCTTTATACTGTAGCAAAGAAGGAGGTACTGTATACAGCGCAAAGTGTTGCTCTGGTCTCCATCAGTCCTACCATACATAAAGCCAACAAGGTGGATCCAAGCTGTAGCCACTGGTGTGAAAAGTAGTTGTTGTTCTTTCTTCAAGGATCGGTGCGCACGTTATAGGTATGAGGTATAAGGAAAAAGCAGTTTTACTCTGTGTCTTGCTGCTGGCCGGTTTTTGTGTCTAGTTCGTCTTTGACCCTGGTGTGGTGGGTGGAGCTGGGGCTGGAGCTGCTCAGGGGGCTAAGGGGATTGTGTTTGGAGCAGCACAGGCGGTCGTCCAGTGAAGATGTGGTGAGAGATCCAGCTTCATGTTCCCGACAGAAGGAGCGAGGGCAGAAGTCACACAGAGACGAGGCCGGAGAGCCACAGACGCTGCATTCGTGCCACGGACACTCCCAACGACCTGAACACACATGAACATCATGATGTCACCAATCAGATTTAACAGAAAGTCTATGCTGTAACTGTGAAATGGTAAAAATATAATATCACAAAATGGTACATGGAAGACAGATATTGCTGTACCTGGTGTGGTAAAACTACAGTAGGGAGAACCTTCTGAAACCTTTTAACCAAGTACCACCTCAGAAAATGTAGTTAATGTAGTGTAGGACGAACCCAGGTCTAAAACCAGGAATAGAACTGATTTTCATGCAGAAAAGTGCATGTCAAATTAAGGACATAATAACTATTGGCTTATTGCAAAAATCATCTATCAGATTTAATCCACACATTCTAGCTTGTATTTGAGATTTCTTAAAAAGGTATCAATGTGAAATAGTCCATTTGAGTTGAGCGCAGATGTTTCGAGTTGGACTGAAAAAAAAAGGATTATATGTGTACATGTACTACACCAGGTTCTGAACTACTGGTAGGTGGTGGCCCACTCATCAACTATACAACACAATACTACAAACCTGCATGACACCCCATCAGATGCAAAACTGTTGATGTAAGATGTAACTGATGTAAGATTTGTGTGTGTGTGTGTGGTAGTTTTCAAAATAAAATATAATATAATAAACAGGGTGCAAGAAGCTGATGTGGTGAACTTACTATCACATTAATGGTTTGAATAATGCACGGTAATTTATACTAACCGTGTGGTGGCTTAGTGAGGTTGAGACACAGCAGGTGATATGCTTTTGGACAGTCTTTTTTATCACACATCACCAGCTCTCCTCCTTCTCCACAACAGAAACAGAAGTACTCATGAGTGTGCTTTCCCTCTGGTCTCAGCTTCCGCTTCTTGGGCTTCAGCTTGGCATTTTTGGCCTTCTCCTCTTTTTCCATGACTAGAGCACTCTGGTGAAATACAACACAAAGGTATGTTATCACTGATATTTGATACAATCACACCAGACTATAGTTGTGGTCAAATGCCCTCACCAATGGCTGCACCCCGAGGAATCCTGAACAATTTTCTGACCCACAGTGACAAGATGTCCGCCTGTTCCCGACACAGTGCAGATTGTAGTTGAATGTCAGCTCTGTACCTGCGCAGACACATTAAGGGTTAACAAAGAAACTACAGCTCATGGTGGACTGTGTGTAAATCTCAACTGCCTCTCCTAATCTTTTGGACACTATGATAAACCAGAATATATTAAGAGAGGCTTAAACTAGTATATATGGTTTGATATTGTATACCCAAATCATGGTAATCTAAAAAGCTGAAAACATAATTACCACTAAACCAGTATTATATAGTGAAACTTTCATAGACACTACATTTGTGGGAAAAAAATCTGAAATGTATAACTCAAGACAATCAACATGATCTCACCAGCCTCAATATCACAAAGTGCAAAGAGTCCAATGCGGACTTCTCCATTGACCATCCATTTCTGTGTTTCACAGTTGGGGCTACAGCTGTGGTTTATAAACCGTGCCGAATTTCCTTTAGGCCCAGCGTCGATCACCCGATCCTAAAATAAAAGTAAACAAAAAAACATCATGGTTTTATAGAGAACAACTAGGGGGGTTTCTCCGGGTACTACAGCTTTTTCCTAACATAAAAAAGACATGCAGGTGTATTGGTTCAATTGCATGTGTTATGTCTCTGTGTCAGCCCTGCAACTAACTGGACAGTTGCTGGGATAGGCTCCACCCGTGATTTCAAATAAATGGAAGAAGATGAATCAATGAATGAATAAAATCTTGTGTGTGTTACCTTGTTGAGAGTGAGCATGTAGAAATTGGTCACATGGTCTTCGTGTGCTTTTTTGATTCGCTGCTGACACTCCTCTGCATCAATCACCTCGCCAACATACTCAGTCACAAAGTCCCCCTGCAAGTATAAAGTTACAATACTCAGAATATATTAAGATAAAATGAAAAGAAATCTGAAAAATAACTGTTTGGTCAAAAATATTCTGTGCAAGTAAACCCCTATAAGTCACTATTAAAAGCTAAAAACTACAAACAATATTATTCTACTATGTCTCACACAGGCTCTAGAAGCATCTTATCAACAACTGACCTTCAATACAAGCCAAACTGGAAAATAAAATGTGGAGTATAAATTGAGCTGCATATTATCTAATCATTGTTTTATTAAAATACATCAGTCAGACATAACATTATACTGTATTCATTGACAGCTGAAACATACCTTTCTGAGAGCCTGGTTGGTCCTGAGACCCCAGCCACGACCTTCTGTCTTAAACACCTCAGTCTCTGCGTACAGGCGTTTGGAGAAACACTGGTTTTCACAGCTCTCACCTGCAGGACACACCTAAACATACACACCAGCTTCATGAGTTTTTACATAAACAAGCACTTTCCTCAGTCATCTGTAGTGGACATGCACACTGACCTGTGGATGGCACTCATACTGTAGCATTCGGTTTAGACACTGGGAGTCCAGGCTACATGGATGCTCATCATTGGCTCTGCAGTTACACCGGGGGATTTCTGACAAGTCTGCTACATGCATCTGGACCTTCCCCACCGGTTTATTGGACTACACGAAGACAATGAATAAGTTTCAGGTTAAAATGGTAATGGTAGTTGTATGTTAATTACATGCCTCTGTATCTAATAGTTATTCCACTTGGTCATACCTTGATAAACTTGTATGGTGGAGGTTTGCGAGAGTTGCGCTCCTGTTCAAGCGCTTCCCTGCTTTCCCTTTGCGCCTTAAGTTCTTGAAATCTCCGAGCTGCTTCTTCCAGAGCTAAAAAACCCACAAAACTCTTAGCAGTTCAAGATCAATTAAATCATGAATAAAGACTAAGACAAGTTTTGATATTACCTTTTTTAAATGTTTTGTTGATGTTGATTTGACCGGTCACAAAGTTTTTGTCATTTTCGACATAAGGAAACACGCGTCCCTGGTTTATCCAGTAGTAGTCGTGAGAGCCAAAGAAGAACACGGGAAAGTCACCGATGTCATGACGAAGACTCTGAATGTTTGATGGCACCAGACGAGGATTGCAGATCTCAGCCGGCCACCACCTGGAGCAGATTTAATAAATTATGTATTTTACATGAGGCAAAAGTCAAAGAAGGGCAAAGTAAAAAGGAGTTTGATTTACTGTAACTTGTAGATTTTTTTGGTTTGATGCTATTATGAAGAAGCGCCAAACTCTCAATATTGAGGGAAGACTCAATTAGTATTGTCTTTGATCTATGACATATCCACTGGAGTGGATGTTATCTGACCAGACCTGAAACTTTTACCATAAGCAAAAGTGACAATTACTTCAGCTTAGAAATATGCACATACCTGTAGTTTCCCAGTTTGACCCAGACGATCTGTTTGTAGTGCGGTTTCTTCCCGGCCCGACAGTCGCTGCAGGACCACGGGCCGTCAGGCATCTCCATCTCCAGACACTCCGGGTGAAATGACGCCGGGCAAGAGTCACAGCACAGCAACTTGCCTCCTACATTTGTGTTTGTATGTGTGTGTGTGTGTGTGTATATATATATATATATATTGTGTGTAAATATGTGTTGTGTATGCATGCATGGTGTGACATGAATATGCAAAGAGAGGAGGAGTGCATGGTTAGGTGTTGCACCTAAAAAATAAAAACCTCTGAATCTTATTTGCAGACACGCCTAGAGAAAGTACAAGAACATTGGCTGCTGAAAAGTAAATCTCAACAGTTTTTATTTTATTTTCATTATTTTGAACCTCAAGTCAGAATCGCTGCAGTGACTATGTAGAGATCTGAAATGAAACAAATATCACATATATTTCCGCTAAATGACTAGACTAGAATAATGTGTTTTTTTATGGACAGCAAGATGGCATGCCTCTCCACCATAGGTTGAATTTCTATAGCTGAATGTATACGTCTGACAATCAGATTCAGAGCACTGCAGTGAGGCCAGTTGGTGAAAAAAATCATGCAGCAGTGCAGGGACAAAGCTGGAGGATAACAGGGTAATCACAGGCATTATTGTCAAAAAGCAGACATGCATATTCCCATCACACGCTCTCTATCCTGCACAGACCTGCTTGTATGGAAGGTTTTTCATTTGTAAAAGCATAGTAACATAACTGTAAATATATATGTATAATATAAATGAGAATTATATTTATATATATGTTGTTTAAAGCCAGATTCCAAAATAATTCCATCCAAGGCAGGTCAAAGTTAAAAACAAAACAAACAAAGCTGTAGCAAATAATCATCTGAGGAAGTCAGTTAAAAAAGCATTGCAGTCTTGCAGGGAGTGAGACTGGATGACATACAAGGCTCGGGATGATGCTGAAGCAGAGAAGCAGTGCACCTCCAGCAGAAATAAGCTCCACAAACCACGGGCAGAACCAGACAGAACCAGCAGGTTTACCACCGCCAACAGCAAAGGCCTAATTACAGGGTTCCCGACAGAAACTCTCTCTTAGGTTGATAATCATTATAGCAGGGTATTTGTTGTTGCCAGAACTCAAGTGATTCACAGCTTGGTCATGTGTAGCTTGAATCATCTTCACACTGAGCATCATGTAAGAATGACTGTCCATCCATTCTTACCTACCAAGAGATTTAAGCCTTATAACCTTTTAAGCAAATTTTAGACCAACAGAGTTTAACTATGGTTAGATGACGTACTTAAAAATGAAATATCTCATAAAGCTTTGTTGAGTGTTAGCATGTCTCCTAATATGTATGTCTTAAGATACAATACAAAGCTTAAATGTATACATAAATAAACTAATTATTAGAAAAATGGAGGTTAGAAGGAAAACCATTCTTGCATGATGTTTTGTTGCGTGCGTTAAGGAGCTTGTCTGACTTTCGGCCACTCTGTCTTTAAAACCAGTCACTGGGATATTGTGGGAGCACATCAGGCTTAAAAACATAATAAATAACTAGAGCAGGCACAACACAAGCACAGACCAGTGGGACAAAGGAGAAGAGAAAAACTGTGGAGTTACCTTTCCCAATATTCTTTTTGGTAGCTGACGAAGGAGAGGGAATCATAGGTAATTTCAACTCAGCACGATTTGACTCAGTCAGAAGGTAGTGGGACTTATAGGCATATGAACTTAATATGGTGTCTGTAAGGTCTTGCACTAACAGCCCTACACAAGACACACAGGAAGAGACGCAGGTGAGCCGCAGTCAAACTCCAAATTACCCAAAAATCACAAAAGAGAAGGAATGAACACAAACAGTCTCACACACACTGTTGGGCACACACAAAGAAAAGGGTAAAACAATGTTTGTACTGACACAAGAAGGCCAAACAGTGCACTCAACTTATGTTTCAACAGGCACACATCAAATTAAGACCAAAGCCAGTAAAGGTAGAAACTAGGCAAACCTCCCTCCAAGAAACATCTATGTCTTTTAAGTGGAGTGCAATGTAAGAGCATTCAGATAAGTATTGAGGTAAAAAAAGAAAATTATATTTTATAACATTACCCAAAACAATAAACACATAACATGTAAATGTGATTTATAAAACAGTGGCCATCAATTTTACTTGATTAGACGTTTTCATGCTAAGTAATCATTTTTCTTTCAAATAAAAAAGAAGAAAAAATGTATTTGAATAAAACTGTCATCATTGTCAATCCTGTTCTCAGTTGGAGGCTAAGGGTTTATGTTCGCGTCCTGTTTTGTAAGGGCTTTACCTAACACATTATTTTGGGGCAGGAGTGTTTCATATTAATGACAAATCAAATCTTACCTCTAGCGCACAGGAAGCACCAGCCCACGTTGATGGGTGAGGTCAGGAGGCCATTCTTCTTGGTGCTGCTGTGGCTGCTGCAGATCATGATGTGATGGGTCAGGACCATACTCCCTGCTGCTACACAACTGTCCCCCATGTGATAGGCCACTGGACAGCGGATACAGCGCATCAGACGACCTGGACAAGGCCCAAGAGGATGATTTATTGTCATGTAATTCTTTGTATAAAACAGAACAAAACTCCCGTGGATATGTCATAGTGCATTGCACCTTTTGTGGCTCGCTGCATGTCTCTCTCCAGGCAGCAGGTAGCGCAATAGTGCTGAGGGCAGCTGAAGCCTCCTTCTGGATTGTTGCTGGTACCAGGGAGTTTACGCACACAGTCCTCGTGATAATAACAACCACATCCGGACACCGAGCAGCGTGACACCTCTGACCCTGCTGTTTTACAACTGAAGCAGGGGTGATTGCCTTGAAATAAAAAAAATATATATATGTATATAGTAATTTATCATTTTGGTTTGATCAAAGTCAACAGAATGAATTCCACTAACCATTTTTACACTCCGAGCAGGTAAACCTTCCCTCAGGTAGTGACGTCAAACCAAGGCACTCCAAATGAAAGTGTCTGTTGCAGTCGCCTTCACAAACAATTAGGCTTTCTCCGTAGACTTCACAAATCTAGCCAAAAAGACACCACAAATATTAGCCTTTTCCAGCCAGCACTAATCACAAAACACAAAATTCAAAGATCATAATTAAAGGCTCTCAAAAGGCTCTGACCTGGCAGACAGTGTCACTTTTCCCAGCGTTACTGTCCTGTCGAGACAGGCCTGAGTCCACAGACTGAGTGTCTGAAGCATCTGCATCTGCTGCAGCCGGACTGTCCAGACTCTTTCCAAACAAGCCCTGGACCAAAGAGTCAGTCATTAAGCTTTGTGTTTTTAATATGATTTTTATAAATTGTTAAAACATTGTTAAATTGTTTATAAATTGTTAAAATGTACCTGTGGGTCATTGAGGCCTCTTGAATCTGAATCTGATGTGTCTCTGTACTGAGAAGAAGCTATTTCGACATCAGTGGAGGCTCTGCTCCGCTTCTTCAGAGGCTTACAGGCGTCAGAGATCTCACTGGCTCCTTCGGGATGACATGAGGTAGTAAGTATAGTAACAATATACAAAACAAATATGATCATATCATAGACATATTGTTGCAGTGCACTACCTTTTTGTGAACCTGTTTTCTGAGCGGTTTCTGGGGCCATCTCAGTCTGTGATGAAATGTAGGCTTTAGTTATCACAAACATCACTTTGTATTGGACAGTTTATTATATTATACGCTACTTACCTGTTCTTTTTTTGTCTTCTTCTTCGGGACAGCATCACTACCTCTCTCCGACTCAGATCTGCTCCTGACTGACCGTCTTTGTAGCTTTCTCTCTTGAGAACCT
This sequence comes from Philypnodon macrostomus, assembly GCA_036025475.1. NCBI lineage: Eukaryota > Metazoa > Chordata > Actinopteri > Gobiiformes > Eleotridae > Philypnodon > Philypnodon macrostomus. The sequence goes on along the minus strand of JAVQKC010203519.1, from coordinate 16,254 downwards.
GGTAAGCCAATAAAAAAGATTTGGAGTCATTACATTCACATTCACATTCAATAAACCCTTGTTTGTATTTACGTACTATGTGGACTGCTGTGGGGCGATCCCGGGGAGGAGCTCTGCTGAACCCCTCCCTCTTCATTTTGACTGACAGGTGAGCATCTCCTCTCATCACCCTCCTCCTCTGCATCCTCACCATCTTCTTCATCCTCCTCTTCCTCTGGACTGGGCTCTGGTTTAGCCTGACTGTCCTGTTGAAGACATCAGTAACTCCATAAGCATGTCATTTTTGAAGAAATCTGGAAATATGTTGTATACTGAATATTTTCATGCTTCTTTTTTAAATAAAATACAAATAATATATAATAATGCTAGATACATATATTGTTTGACAGTTTTTGTTTATATAGGATCTCCATCTCACTAACCTCAGGAGAGCAGTAGCCCAGATCAGGTTGCCGGGCTTCTCTTTCCACTCTTTCTTCCTTTTCAGTTTCTTGCTCTTGTTTTGGTGAAGATACAGTTTTCTTCTGCAGAAGAGGCCAGTCACACTTGGTAATCTCCACATTTAACCTCTTCATGGTGATGGAAAGTGGTAAGAGTTTTCTTGCTGCTGCTGTTTTCCAGGGTCTGACAGGTGGGGGGGATTCTTCTTGAGTCTGCCCATCAGGACTGGATTTTGGTGAGCTGGATCTGCCTGGCTCTTCCTTCTGGCTGCTCTCATCATTGGAGGAATGGTTATTGTCTGCATTTGAAACACTGCATTGTCTCCGTGGCTGATGCCTACGAGGAAGCTGCTCTCTCTCTTGTGACTTCACTTCTTCTTCCTTTTTATTGGTCGAGCCACTGGAGCGACGACTGCATTTCTCTAATTTGATGTTGGGTTTCTTGGTGGGCGGGGCTTCATTCGGGTCGGGATCAACATAGATGAAGGTGTAGTTGTCGATTCTCTCCTGTCGGGTCATCACAAAAGCGTCTTCAGCATGGCCCACACCTACCTCCCACTGCGTCTTCTCCTTTAGTGGAATAGGCTTCAGAAGCTGGAAAGAAAGAATTCAATTATAAAAATGCATGTTTATAATCAAAGAAAAACACACCACAATCTGCAAATCTTAAAGTAAATGTGTCTCTTTCTTTCAAACCTGAATATTAAGTAATTAAGTAAAAACTATAGAAAAATAAAACTAGGAATGCACAGATATATCGGTATTGGATTTACAATTTTGACTGATATCTGTACCGGCCTCTACAGATGGCCAATGTTGGCGCAAGGATTGATCTAGTTAGTAACCGGCTCAACCTCTTAAGCCACTGCTAGCTGTAACACTAAAGTAGAAAATAAATGTACTTTTTGCTTCTCCACTGGGTTTGTGGTCTTGCGCAGAGTCTCTGCCTGAAGTTCTTCATACTGCTGCTTCCCCTGGTACATAACAATCCTCTTCTCATGGATCCACGCTCGTTCAGCAACACTGCCAAAAAACTGGACGTGATACTCTCTGTGACCTGTGCAGAAAATAGTATGTTGTTTTAATTAAATACAAAATATGAATCTAAAAGTAAAGTGGTCATCAGAATTTGTTCCTATACCTCTCGTGTTGATGCGGGTGTGCACCTTCATCTGTGGGTCAGATGACACCATGCAAGGCCACCAGGGATAGGTGCCCACCTTGGACCACACCAGGTCTCCAATTACAAACTCTTTGCAGAAGCCTGTCTCTTGGATCACTGAAGGATGGTGGACTTTTATTACCTAAAAAACACCACTACACATTATCAGAGTCTGAAAATAAAAACTACAGAAAATAACTGTGCAATCTGTCAGAATTAACCTGTTGTGATCTCGCTTTGGGTGTCTTTGGTTCAACTTTGATAACGGTCTTGTGAGGCTTCTCGGGCTGTGCAGTGGGTGTCTCTCCGTGTGGGGGTTGGAGGCGGGTGTCCTCATTCTGGCCTGTGGTACCTGTTTGTGTCTGGCCCTGGTCCAAGCTGTTCTTCTGGACGTGCTGCTGCAACCGTGCGCTGTTTTTCCTTTTTTCCTTCTTCCTCTCATGTCTGCGCTGACTCTGAGAAGCAAGCTTCTTCTGAGACTCCTTCTGTGGGAAATGTTAAAAACACGTTGGTACAGACACATCACTTGGCCTTCTTTTTGGCACCAAACTAAGTTAAAAAGAACTCACAAAGCTATATTTTTCAAAGCTCAAGGAGCTAAAAACAACTCTCCTCAGCATTTTTAAACTATTTGTGAATAACACAGTTATAGTAGATGACATTTAATGAAATTCAGAAATGCTGCATTTGGATAGTACTTGAAAATGTAAAGTCATGTTTACAGGATAGACCAGTGGCACAATATTAGGATGCAACTGTGATGCTGTACCTGAAGCTCTTGGAGCAGGTCTCCACAAAGTGCAGTCTCAAAGAGTTCTTTGCCATTTTGATAGGTTTTTATTATTTTTAACTTAATCTCAGGGGAGCTTGTTTTCTTCAGTACCCCACTGGGAGCATTGGACAGTGTATGGGACGGTTGTGATGAGGGCGTACTGTCCACCAGTGAGGGAGGGGGGCTAGAGGAGGGCAGGTGTAGAGGTGGTGGAGGGGGCAGAGTGTGGCTCATGATGTGAGGCGTGTGGGGCAGGTGATGGTGTTGAGAGGGCAGTGGAGGTGGGGGGCTCTGATGATGGATATGAGGCTGATTTGGGTGGTGGTAGTGGTGTCCATGGTGCGTGTGGTGGTGGTGATGGGGCAGATGCTGGTGGTGGATGTGTGAATGGTGTGTGGGAAGTGGTGGTGACACAGGAGACAGGGGTCTCTCTTGAAGACCTGGGCCCCTCAAGACTGTTCCTTCAATCGGCACGATGCCATGCTCTCCATAGCCTCGTATGGCCCCGTAGCCGTTAGCAGAGCCGTTGGGAAACTGTGAGTACATAGAAAACTTGGTCTGCGTCTCGTATAGGCCCAGATTAGCCGGGTAGCCGTTGGAGACTTGAGGCATATCTTCTGAGGCAGATGGGTAAGAAAACTCAGAATCCAGGGTAGGGTTATATGAGGGACCACCATCCTCGCCAGGGTCACTGCCAGTGTCACAGGTGCCTTCCTGTCTGATGTTGGCTGAGTCAATAAGCTGAGGGGGTTGCTGAATTGTATTTCCCATGATCCCTTGCATGAAAGAGAAGGAGAAATCCATTGTTGTGCTCCTGCATCCTTAACTGTCTTTTTCTTTGACTGGACCTGTAAAGACATTATAGATAGACTTAATGTAAAAACTGTAAATATATATATATATATATATATATATATATATTTTAAACATATCTCACTTGTCGTAAATTTGTCTTGAGACCCCAAAAGAGTCATTAATTCCAATCAAACCTCCATTAGCCCTATTAATACCCCAATGGTAATGTAGCTGGCGTTAACAAAAACAAAGAACTCTTTCCAGTGGCTCATTATATCTCATAATGTAGAGCTATTTGTGTCTATGTGGAACAATTCATTAGATAAAAGTGAACAGAAATATTAGCATGGTGGGCGACTAATCTATGAGTGTGTCTCATTTCTGAAACAGGGCTGAGGTACAGAACGGTGGTGTAAACAGCTATAACGTGTCAATTTGCGGCCACTCGCTTCTAACACATTACTAAATTGTGATATTTTTTGGCAGATTTTGACATTAGTATGGAAAACAGAACCACTCGTTTAAAAACGGCTCAGCCAATACAGAGAGGACTGCGCAGACAAAAATGTTTCAGTGAATGCTCCTTTAGCCTTCTGCAAAATTAGCCTACAGCTACCTGGCATCAAAGGGCTTGTCTTCAAAGAATACATTGTTTTAACATCTGCAAACAATATGTAAAACTACACGGATATAAATTATGTGCAAATCTACTCGCATTGCGTCATGTTTGGGCTTGGCTGTTATTACACAGTCGTACATCACATACTGAGAAAGATGAAAAGGAGCTAACGTTGCTAGGCTAGCGTTATGTTGCCAATATGGCTGCCTTTGCCCCTTTAAATCAAATTGTCTGGAGTGATTATACCACCATCACGGGCGGTTTAGTGAAAATGTGACTACACATGAAAAAGCTCCAAGCACAAATGATGCATTCACAGTCAGTGGATTGATAACAACATGCAGTATGGCAAACACGCTTGTGACCAAAGAGAGAGCAAAGGAGCAGGAGAGAGCACGGATTGATGCCGAGCCGAGCGAGATGCAGGGGAATAAAAATGTCAATACCTTCAGCGTGTCCCATTATAAACACATACACCAGCCAGCACCGTTTCCTCGCTTATTCTACACTGGGGGGGAACAAAAAATAAGAAATAATCCTGTTGTTTTATTGTTAAAACCGCGGACCTTCCTTTTCGTTTTGGTTTTAACGCAATTCTCAACAGAGAGGAGGAGGGGGTGTTACGCTATCTGCACGCTGCCCAATCCCTTTGCTTAGCTCTTCCTCGGTGAACAGGGCTAGAGCATTTCACCATAAGCCTTCTTCAGACAGATATTCAAGGCTTTCTTCTCTCATGCGTGCTCTCTTCTTCGTTCTTTTGAGTCTTCCAAACCCCTCTCTTCATTGGTCTTAACAAAAGCAGCCCGCCTGTTTAGTCGTTGAGGCTGGCTACAGTGGCTAGTACTGCTGGGGTTGGTCTATCTCCATATCAGCGTCAAAGGAAAAACCTCCAGCCTAGATCCGGCCTGGAAGGGTCAGCCGCATGTCATATCGGGATGTGTAGTTCATTCTCTGGTAGAAAAAATAAAAAAAGTCTTCATCTCCAATGGCTTTATGGTTATACTATACTATACTATACTATACTATGGCGCAGGTACTGCGTGTGGTAATGTCGTGTCCCAGTGAGTCATTTGGACTGGTTTAGTTGTGCTTTTGGTCTGATTTAGACCGTTTATAGTCTACCTGAATTAGACTCAAATATGTTTGTTGGTTTATGCCTGGTGGTTTAGCCTTGCTCTGATTTAGGCCTATATTTCACTCAGTTTAATCAGTCCTTTTAGTTCTGGCTTGATCCAGGTTGCTCTCGGGGGTCCAATGCAGATAGGCTACTATAGTAGAAATTAAGACTTGGTTTTGATTTAGACAGACCTTCTTTAGCCCCAGTTTCAATTTGATATTGTCCCATTTTAGACCTGGCTTGGATCTGATTTAGTTGTTGTTTTGTCCTGGTTTAGACCTCATATCGGCGAAACGACGATATAACATAAAATATTATTATGACCCCGCCCTACAACAAACAGGAAGTCTGACATTTTGGATTGAAATTGGGAGGTCAGGTATATTTGACAGCCTCTAACTTGCACATACTTGAAACACCTAATTACCCCCGGCCCTGAACACATCTGACCAATATGATGGCAGTTTCCTCTATAGTGCCCCCTATAGACTGAAAGAAGAATGTAGTTTTCGGGAAATTTACAAAATTTAAAATTATTTCAGAAATGCGCACACACAAAACAGAAGCGCTTTCACAATATCAGAAGCACGCTTACAATTATTTCAGAAGGACAAGCTTCAGCGTTTTTGTGAAATCTCTTTTGGTTTGTTTGTGTGCGCTTCTGAAATGTGTTTTTGTCGTATGTTTTGCCCGTACAAATCCCATGACATGCATGTATAGATATATCTGTATAAAACATCACAAGTCTTTGGGCACACCACAGTGCCGTCATATAGATGTGAATATACAGATGAAGATATGAGAATAGCTCTGCCACTTCTACAGCTGCGGAAATAAAGCAGAGATGTCTCACTCCTTGCTTGTTATGTGATATGCGATAGAGTGGGACGAGCATGCAGACCTTTTATGCCACTGACTAAGACAGAATGCAGTGAACACAACAGATACGTAGGCTAAATCACTTTATTAGCTCAAGTTGCTGGTACTTGCTAAGTTTGGAATGATTCCCAAGTTGATTATGGTCGTTCAACTTCTTAAATTAATTGGGATACTTTTATTTACGTTATTATGAACGTTGGTTGTATGCATGCATCTACTAGGTGCGTACATAATTATGTAGTTAACCAGTTGATAAATAAACTCCAACTCTTTTTAAACTCCAGAGTGATTTCTCTGTAGTGCGCACACACGATCTCGAGGCACGCAAGAGGCTGGTTTTACGTTGGTTTTACGCATGAACACCGTGACCTCTCAGTGCAGCTCTAGCCTGAAGAGGCTGCTCACGTTCTCGACGAAGGATAACTTCAACACGACATATCTCTTAAATATTAAAGCCTTTAAACCCACCGTAAATGGGTTTATCATCTTCTCCGACGTTACCTTCTTCGCGCCTGTTTACATCGAACGGTTTTTGTGGATGGATTGTTTTACCAACGTCTGCGTACGAAGTCTTTTTGCAACGCCCAGTCAGCAGCTACAGCTCGGTCATTGACGCTGGAGGTTAGTATATGCGAGCTGCCATTTCAGTTGGGTAGCTTTGCGTTAGCACCAAGCTATGCTAACTGGCTATCCGGCTAACTGGCTATCAGGCTAACTGCTACCTGAGAAGAAACGACACCGTGATAGATGAATAATTAACGCGATTGACCGGCATATCTTACATCTCATGTAACATTACTACGAACGAGCCCAGCCTTGTTTCCAAATTAGTCTAAAATTAGTATTCAAGTTAACTCATTCAATTTTGATAAGCTTTCTCGTCGTTATTAGCTTTATCAGCGCAAATTTCAGTAAAAGACAGAAAGTTATCATAATTGTTTATTTTATCAACAGTCAATAAACGCTTTTTGATTGGATCTGTTGGCGAATTGGGGATTATTAAAATGTAGTATTTGACATGCCGTATCTGTCAAGTCTATGATAGGCTGTTGCTCCCGTGTTACCTAATGGGACAACTCTGCACGTTTGCTTTATCGCTATCGACGCTTCAAAACAATGCATGAGTCTGAGTCAGCAAACTAGACACACTCTGTTTTGCTATGTTTGGTTTGTCCCGGTAGCGCGTGTGTGGCATGATAGTTGACGGGACAGAGTGTGCTGGCCTGGTCTTTGAATCAAACCTGTGCACGTAACCGGACACTTGGCACCGCCTCTCACCGCCTTTCTCCTCCATGTGCTTTTACAGTGTCCTGTAATATACAATGGCAGTCTTCAGTCACCAGGTGCTCTTCGCTGTGACGAGATCAAGGTACGGTGAATGGCAGGTTAACATTATACTAGTCATGAAAAGTTGGGGGAAATTGCAGAATGCCCCTAAAATGCAGCACCCTACTTTTTTGACATGCTGAAACGTCACTGTGGCAACTAACGCTGAGTAAAAATATTCATATTTTTTTGTTTTTCATAACTGTATATATAATCAAAATGTCTGTTGACTGGTATAGGGAGTGGTTCTTTCACTGGTCCGGAGTGAATATAAAGACTATTTAGCTTTACATAATATGCTAAATCCTATTCCCATGACTCTACTGCATACGTCCAAGAGCTTCAGGCAAGATCTGTGCTTGTCCTCATGGTAAAAGTTTAGAAAACCAAAGGGTGTATCCCTGTGTTTTACCTATATTCATTCAATGAAACTAGATTATAAAAGTTCATTAAAAAAACATCCATTAAGAAGTGAAGAAGAATGATATGTAATGATACGTGAGTGACATCAACAGTTAATCATTATTATTGTGGGGGTAACATTGTTTCAAATAAGAGAGTATAAGCACTTTCTCCATCCTTTTTGGAATATCTCTCGCTGTGTAAATCATTGTTGTTGTGGCACATCATAAACAACTGTGATATGGTGTCTTATCTAATTTACTAGTTAATCATTGACAACTAAACACAAAAAGAAATGTTACATAAGCTTTCTTTTCTTACACACATGTAGATAAAACCCAAGAAAGAATTTCCAGATATTAAACAACAAACAAACGCTTGTAACAACTGATATTTAGGTTATTTGTTCAGTCAATGGTTATTTTATAGATTACAGAGTAGTATTCATTCATTCAATAGTTCATTAATTGTTTTTCCATCTGAGAAAATTCTCAGACAAAACATTATGTAATGTGTAACCAGTTTGTCGTGTTGTGTCGACAGGGGCTCGTACCTGTTATCCAAGAGACACAGCTGCTCCTCTCTGTCTTCCAAAGCCTATCTTCATATAGACCCTCCCCACCACAAGCTAGCCCTGGTCTATTCCCGACACTCCCGCTTCATCTATCCCAACTGTTTGCACGCTGACAGCATCGGACACAGGGCGGCCCTTTTTGCCCGATCTCTGCACAGCTCGGGCGTCTGGCTACAGGACATAAAACAGGAGGAGAGTAAGGCCACAGCTGGACCGGCTGAGGACACTTCTACAGCAGCACCGTCACAACCTGCTGCATCACCTGCTCCACCCACCTCAGCAGCTGCCGTCCCTTCACAACAAGAGAGGACTCTGGTCAAAAAGTCTATATATCACAGGGTAGTAGAGGAGTTGAAACATTACTACAATGGCTTCCGGTTACTGGGGATTGACATCAAGATTGCTGGCAGGATGGGATGGAGACTTCTGCATGGACAGTTGCTTACACGCAGGGAGAGAAGGAGGGTAAGAGACTTTAGCCAACTGAGCTTCATGTAAATTGTTCATTGTTTTAAGTCATTGATATAAGCTTTTACCTTTATTTTTACCTGTCTGCACTTTGTCTGTTTTTAAAGCCTTTAGCTTTCCTCTGAATAAATACATTATACATAAAAGGTACTGGTTGTTAAACTAATTGTATAGGCAGATCATGTTTATCACAAAAAACATGATTTTAGAATCAGACAACTAGAACAAGAAATAGCGACCGCTCTTTGGCCGCAAGCTGTGCACATGTCACAGTAATATTATATTTTGGCTATTTCTGTCTGTGACTGGCTCTGTGTCACAGCACATATTTTGGGTGCATTAAAGGCACATGCTAACTAGGTGTAAATCACAGCTTTCCTCTCGATACAATATATAGCGATACAATGGCCTGACAATTACTCAAACACTACCATGATATGACTGCGATATATTGGAAATTATGGACCCACAATCAATATATCAATATTATCTGCTAATTTAACCAAATATTTAATGAATATATAAAAAATAAAGTATAACTAAAATAATAAGTAAAACACAAAAAATACTTCTGATAATGTTTAGAATGTTTAAAACTGTTCAGACTTCATTTAAAGATGTAAATAAAAGTGCAGCGTGTAACTAAAAATCTGTGATATTAGTTTTGCAACAATACCATAATATTATTGGTAATTACGATACTATATCGATATATAACGATGAATTGTTACACCCCAAATGCTAACATAGTGTTTCTTTGTGTGCAGCTCATGAGGACTTGTGCTGATCTGTTTCGCCTGGTGCCTTTTATGGTCTTCATCATCGTCCCTTTTATGGAGTTTCTTCTTCCAGTTTTTCTTAAGCTATTCCCAGAGATGCTGCCCTCTACCTTCGAGACAGAGTCTAAGAAGGTACATGTGCAGACAGTGTGACCCACACTAGAGTTCAGCTGATTGTGTAATTCTTTAGCTACATGCCTCAAAGGAACTTCAGTGAAAAGGCAGCTGACTCTAATCTCATTTCTTACATACTTGGTTTTAACACCCAAATACCAAATACATTTCCAAACATATGAGGACATCTATCCAATGTTTTTGTTTACATTATAATCCGCATTAAGGTTTGTGTGCAGCTCTGTTCCAGCCACTATTGTTTCTTAGTTACCCTGAAGTACAGTGCCACTTGGTGCTTTAGCTGTACCAAGCCTCTAATAACAGTGGTTACAATAAACAAGACATCACCTTTATGCAAATGCACACATGGTTTGGCTCCTACTTTTACCCTTCTGTTTTTGACGTATGTTAATTAAATTCCCTGACACCACATTTCATATGCTTATTGTCAGACTTATTTATCTATATTTTGCAGGAGGAGAAGCAGAAGAAAGGTTTGGCTGCTAAACTGGAACTAGCCAAGTTTCTCCAGGAGACGATCGCTGAGATGGCTCGAAGAAACAAGGCTCAGACGCAGGACGAGACTCAGCGCTTCTCGACATATGTGCAGCAGGTCGGTTAAACGCAAGATTAAAGTAAAGTGTGTTTTTGAGATGTCTTTACATGTACTTAAAGACATTGTGAATGTTTTATAGGTACGTGGCACAGGGGAGCAGCCTACCACTAAGGACATTGTCAAGTTTTCCAAACTGTTTGAGGATGAGCTGACACTGGAGAATCTGGAGCGCCCCCAGCTGGTCGCACTGTGTAAACTGCTGGAGCTGCAGCCCATAGGCACCAACAACTTATTGCGTTTTCAGTTGATGATGCAACTGAGAACCATCAAGTCTGATGATGAGGTCAGGATATAAAATATACATAGATTATGTAAATATTGTTAATGGTGAAGAGTGTTCAATAGTGTGTATATATATATATATATAATGTTTTGTCACAGATGATTGCAGCAGAAGGTGTGGCGGCCATGAGCGTGTCTGAACTCCAGGCTGCGTGTCGTAGTCGTGGGATGAGGTCATTGGGTCTCACCACTGACCAACTACGACAACAAATGCAACAAGTAAGTGTGAGAATGTGTAAATACATAGACACTGGAGAATTTGACTAGACACATGAAAGACAGAGCTTTTTAATGTAGTGTTTACATTTTGTAATATCGTGCATGTGTCTTTTCAAGTGGCTGGACCTACATCTAAAGGAGAACGTCCCTCCGTCACTGCTTTTGCTCTCCAGAGCCATGTACCTGACTGACCTCAAACCAAAGGCTCCTGTCATCCCACCTGTTCCAAAACTAGAGGTATGACCTGGTCTACTGCATACCACAATGTTATTGTGGAGATTAGTGAGAGAAAACCCCAGCCTCCTTTAGGGTTTAAGATCACTGTTTCTTTAGCATCTGCTCTACATTTGCCTCCCAACCATTCTGCCTCATTGGTAAAAGTAATAATACCATCAAAATATAAATGCACTCTTGATTTTTAGTATTTTGAAGATTATATTTAATCAGAAGTTTGTTGGTATTATTACAGAAGGCCGCCCCACCTCCTCCCGTGGAGAACACAGAAGCAAACACAACTTCACTCAATGCTGACGTGCTGAAAGACCCTGCTCTCATCATTAAAGACCGACCGGTCAGTAATGTAACTGTTACTGGACAAAGATAAAGTCATCTTCCATTCAAACACTACTACTACTAATTTCTTATTGTAGGAATGCACTTGAAATGACTATCTCTGCTTTGTCCTTAGGTTGAGGAGCTGAGAGACAAGGCCCCTGTGCTGTCAGATAAACCCCTCACTCCGGCCGAAGTCCTTCAGGTCAGTGTAGCATCTACAACCACTTTCATCACCTTCTCTTACTGACCAGAAAATCAGTTTCATCCTGGTGAGACCAGTCTATAGTTTATTGGACCTCTGACACCAACACAAACTAGTGAGATTTGAGTGGCTTGTGTAATCCACTTAGTTCATCAAGGCTTTGATCTTTCTCACATGACCTGTTAATCTCTCACTTTAGGACTCAGCTACAGATCTCAAAGGAACATTCTGTAGTGCATAGTATTAGTATTTCTCAATTTCAATTCTGCTCACCAAAACATTAGCAGTACCTTAGCTTGGTTACAGTGTGCTTTTCTAAAGAGCTTAAATGTGTCTTTCTCACAGGCCAAAGCTGCAACAGAGATTTCTCACAAAAGTAAGATGAGTGCCAATGGGGTCTGAAGACACTTGAAGCCTTTGGACAAAGGAAGAGGGACACTGAATGGACTTCACAGGCTATATCATTCACATCTGACTATACATCAGTCTTTTAGTAAAACCACGTTTGTCTCAGTGGGACAGGGATCCTGTAGCTGCTTCGCACTCATTTCATCACATTGAACTTCTCATAATGCAGCACTCCATTCTGTTGCTTCTGAGTGTGCCCTGAGCTGGTCTGAAGCGTCCTCACCGAGAGACTGGTATCCTGTTAACAGCCCCTCACTACAGTCCAGAGGCCTCTTCTCTCACTCCTCTTCATGTACATTTGTAAATATTCTGTATATTTTGTCTCTTACATCGCAGCAGCAGCTCTTCTGTACAGTTTGCTATGCAAAGTTCATGTCTCTTGAATTTTTCAAGTTTCTCTAATTTTAGTTTTATTTGTAGACCTTAAAAATGTGGTTCAGGATTTGAACGAAGGACTTTGTTTCCAGATCAATTGAACGTTTTTAGTTCAATAACTTAAATATAATACTTTATGATCCAGATGAGGTTATCGGCTGTAGCACAATCACATTCACCGGTCCCAAACTTAAACATGTTAAATTGGCTGTTGAAAATGAAGACTGGATTGATAATATTATGAGAGCTTTCATTCTCTTAATGAGAGGTGACCGTGGTGATGTGTACAGTTGTCTCTTCTGCTGTTGAGCATTGAGCAGACAGTCTGTACAAACTGTAAACTGTGTATGTATTGTATTTTAAAACAGTGATGTTAATATTTAAAAACTGAAAAGATATAATACTTTATGTTGTCCATGAAGATATATTATTGTTTGAAAGATGCCCCCAATTAGATTATTATTTTTGGTATTGTGGCTAAAAGATGAAAATGTATAAAATATGGTTTTGGCCCGTCATCCTGTTTCTATTAACACTGCCCTAAAGAAAACACTGACGTTTACCAGATACATGTATGTGGGTTAAAATGTACTTTATATTTTGTACCATTCTCATTCTGGTGACATTTTGGGGAACTTGGACTTGGTCTCTGGAAAAGCTCCGACTGTGTCTTTGCTATTCATTTACTTAGGCACTCATCACTTACGTGCCATAAAATAAAAGGGTATTTTGAACACAATAGCCATCTCGTACTGTATGTGCCTACGGTTAAAGACCTGTTGGATCATTCACCTGTGTTTTTAAACAGACTTCCACCATTGAAGTTGAATGTGTTCTTTCTGCCTTTACATTTTTCAATCTTTTTCAATGTTATACCTATCAGCAAAAATGTTCTGTTGACTATAGTCTCTCAATGCCTCTGCCTTTTTGTTGTAGTTACAGGGCATTTCTTTTTTGATTTAGTGACCTCCGAATTGCCACAGGAAAAAATACTTGATGAATTGCAAATATCTTTAGCTGGGCCTTTGAGTCAAGACTATAGTCCACAGAATCTGCAAACTCATGTGAGCACTTTTACATGTTTAATACTTGGCCAAAGCCTTCATATTGTTCTTGAGCTTTGTGGTGTAGGTAGTCCTCACTAGTCTCGGTGCCCCATTGTCATGTTCTGTCATCCGCACACATTGTTTTCATTTAGGTAAAAGATTGGCTGTCAAATATGCATTCACTTTCAATGGATCCATTACATTTACAAGGGCAAATGAGTGGTTTGGGAAATGAAACCAGTATTACTATTAAAGTGATGAGATCCTTTAGTCATGACTCGCTTTATTTGTTTACATTTCTCACAGTGAAGTGTTAAGTAAAGAGACGTATTAGAGTTGAAATCAGGTTCATCTAAGTTTGGTAAATGTCATCCATGTTTACTTTATAAATAGCTTATTAGACACTGTACTTTGGTGTGTTTCTCTGCTAGAGCCAGGCTTCAGGTTCAGATGGGCTAAAAACAAGCTCACGTCTATCGTAATTATAGGCAGTGTGCTTCCTACTGGATCTGTCCGGGGCCTCGTCAAGTGGGCCTGCTGAGACCAGTGCATGCAAATCCCACATTTTCTCCATTCCAATGCTCAGTTTGAACTTCAGCAGGTTTGTCTTCATTATATTTTGGGACTAGATGCAGAGTTGCTGTTTTATGATTTGACTGCTAGACACAATTAATTTTTTTTTACCTGTGACCTGGATTCAAATAAATCATTAGTCAAAATGTGGGACACGGGAAATCATTAAAACAGGTGAACCTAAAAAAACATTTTAAAAAAATGTACAATTTCATCATGTCACCAGATGGCGCTCTTTACCTGGCCATAGCACGCACATCCGAACGTGAACTCGTTGCATTCAACTGTCAATGTTTCTGAACGAAATGTATTTGGCATGTCTGCATTTTATACCCTGTTTCAGATTTGTATTATTGTAAGATTCTTAGACTGCTTACCACGTGTGCTAAAGTGGATGGAGGAGGGTGGTGGTCTATTTTTAATTGTGAGGGGCATGACAGAAATAGTTTGGGAACCAGACCTCATAAGAAACGGGGTGTTGTGAACGCACAAAAGGTCAGTACCGTTCATTAGTGTTATTCTGGTTGATGAATTAACAGTTTTGATACGGTTTTCTTTCCATTTCTTTACCGCAAGAAATCCGTGTTTACGTGGGCTATTTTGTTAGAACTCCTCGCAGGCACCACCACTTTGAAAGTAAAAGGTGTAGAAGCAAAAAAAAAAAAAGAGAGAAACCAATATTTTCTATCAATGTGTATAGCTGAAGCTGTAGGTAGGTGGAAGGAAACTGTAAAAAAAACAAACAAACAAAATATTCAGGCCCTGTTCTATGATGTAAAGTAGTAGTTTTACTCATTTCCCTGGATTCTACAGCAACATCAAATCAGAGTTTATGGGGTACATATTTGACCAATCATAGTTTATTAGTGGTGTTGCTACACAAATCCAGGTATTTACAATTGATGTATTTACTGTTTACCTGTGTTCATGACATGTCTCACATTGTTCCCACTTTCTACTTAAACAGGCTTTATGTCCCAAGTTTGGTCCACATCTGGTCACCCTACCGAAAATATCATAGTGTTTCTGTTGCCTCGAAGATGAAGCTCACACTCCTACTTTGTTTGACCCTTGTGTTGGTAAATCTTCACATCTCACTGGCCAAGAAAAAAGGAGGACTTTTTGGTAAACTATTTGATAAAAAGCCCAAACATGACACAAAACCGAAACACAATCAGTTTAACCGTGGCTCTTCTCAAAACATACCTGGAACATACCAAAGGCCCCAGCAGCCTGCACAGCCCGCTCCAGGGTCACCTTATGCTGGAGGAGGAGCTGGACATGGGAGTTATGGAGGACAGGGAAGGTATGGAGAAGGATACGGAAGCAATCCTGGGCAAGGAGGTTACGGACATGGGTATGGAGGTAATGTTGGACAGGGTGTATATGGATCTCATGGAGGTTATGGAGGGTATGGGGGACAGGGCGGATATGGATCTCATGGAGGTTATGGAGGGTATGGGGGATACCCAGGTGGCTACATCAATCAAAACCCTAACAACCACATCCTGAGCCCACACTACGGAGGCAGTTTTGGGTATGGAGGCTACGGTGCTGGAGGCGGCTCTCCTTTCTCACGCTCAGTCCAATCTATGGGTTTAGGTCCCTCTGACAGGTCTAAAGGGTTTGGGCGCAGTGCTATGATGGCAGCAGCAGGGGGCGCTGTGGCAGGAATGGCACTGGGGTATGGTCTCGGGAGGTTTCCACGTCCACACTTTCACTTTTACAGCCCTGAAGAGGAGTACTACTATAACTACTACATGTACAGGAAGTATGGTTTGAAGTCTACAGATGCCAATGATTATAGCCGAGATTACACCTACAGGGCACCTCCAGATAGTTACGAGAGGTTTATGGAGGCGTGCATGAAAAGAAAAGACCTGCTTCCGACTCCGAAGAAACCAATTCCCACCAAGATTTCACCAACAACCACAACCACCACCACCTCCACCACTACTACTACAACCACTGTCCCATCAGCTCGGCCCAACAGCAACACCACAGACACTAAGCATGGTACAGCGATCAACTCAACATCTGCACCTTTAGTGACCAATAGCCCTCCCAAAATGCCCGAAGTTAGTCCTGAATCCAGTCCTGGGGCTAGTCCTGGGGAAAATCCTGGGGTTAGTCTAAGTGCTGGAGCCCCTGCAGCAATGGCAGTACTCAACACTGCTGCAGAGGACAGTGATGATGAAGTGAGCGTGGTAGAGATCGGATACCCGGCCCTGATTGAGCAGCTGAAGGTGCGGAGATGTTTGGAGCTCTACATGGTTTATTCTGAAAAGTACTTAAGGAAAAACACAACTCCGAAACCTGATCCAAAGCCCGATCCAAAAACATACCCCAGAGGTGGTGGACAGAGGCCAGAGATGAACTCACACTGGTGGCTAGTGGTTTTATTAAGTGGAATGATGATAATGAATGTACTGCACTGAAGCCTGGTCCTTTAATAATAACATTGCAGCTTTGTAAGGGTCAGAATGTGTTTTTTGCAGACTTGTTGCAGAGTGAATATATACCTACATATA
>JAVQKC010203474.1:0-17367 GCA_036025475.1 Philypnodon macrostomus | reverse complement strand
TACTTGAGTAATAATATTTTGAAGTAACTGTACTCTTACTTGAGTAAAATCTTGTAAATCTAGAAAGAGTAAGAGTACTAATTTTTGAAAATATTATTTATGTTTTTAGTTTATCTTTTGAAAATATACAAATCTGTTTATTATCTTTGTATTTTTTTTGCCAGATTACCACAAAATTAATCAAATAATCTGACATTACGCTCAAACAGTTACTCAGGACTTGAGTAGTTTTCTCACCAGTACTTTTCTACTCTTACTCGAGTAATTATGTGAATGAGTACTTTTTGCTTTGACATGAGTAACATTATATTGAAGTAATTATTGACTACTTTTTTAATCAACCCACTCACACTCGTTCCAGGACAACCTGCTGAAAACCATCAACAGCACTTAGTGGCTTCTTGTGAGCCACCAGACTTCATGTATGTGTAGCTAGCTCCTGTCCCAGTCAGTTGTAAAATATGAAAAACGTATCAAAACGGTCTACATTATACAGAAAAATGAAAAACTGTTTTGAGTGAAGTGGATTAATTAAGATGATTGCGTTCAACATACATAGAAAGTATGCCCTTTCATTAGCATTCACAAATGCTTAGTTGCTAGACTCTTAGTTTAGGAATGTAGCCAACTGCAGTTTACATTTCACAAGATAATTATGGAAATTTAAATTAATCCTTCCGACCTCTCATGATTGTCTTTATTATGGGTTAATTGCACTTTACATTTTACTTATGGGCTAGCACTTGACTTTTTTGTTGAAAATGACTTCTTTATAGCCTCATAGTTTGACGCTTTGTCTGTCTGCCGGTAAAGAAACAAACCCGTGTCTATACCGTTACAACACAAAGAAATGTCCAGAGCAAAAGGTGATGAGGTTTTCCACAGTAAAACAAGCGGTCCGTGAAAGCCTCTTGAATTCACTTTTATTTGCCCTTTCTGTGTCTCATTTCATTACTTTGCAGAGATCTCTTTTCACAGCAGGCTTTAAAGGTTTATAGAAACAGCTGACCCTGCAAAACCATGAAGATGGGCTTCAGAAAAAGTACATTCAGAGCAAAACGTAAAAAGTAAATCTAAAACAAATACATTTAGACTCATTTACTAACTATATGCTTATGTATATATGGAACAGATAATGGTTTGGCTCAATCCTTGTTTTGCCAAAGCCTGACTTATTGCACTACAGGATAATACAGTACATAGAAGGTTGTCTTTTTTACTTTCAATATTTTTAGAAAGCCTCCATCGACCCATATCCGCTGCACCCTCTTCTCTCACACCAACTCATTTAACATCCGCTGGTCCTTTTTTTAGTTTGGAACACAATAACTTGGTAGACTGGGCTGTATAGTGCATAAACTGGCAGAAATGCAATGCCCAACACATTTTGGATTGTTCAGTCTTTAATAGCAAAAATACAGTGACAAAGTAGTTACATAATACTGCCTAAGATGTTTTAACAATAAATAAACAAAGCAGATGTGGCAGTGCTCTCTGAGAGACAGCCATTTTCAACCTCAGTTACAAAAGTGAATAGGATAAAAAATACACTCATAACCGCTTTTGGTTTAAACACACAGATCAGTAGCTGTGTTATCATCAGTTCCCTCAAAAACACGCGTGTTACTTGCTATACAAGATCAGTAAAAATAAACTGCATCTTTAAAAAGTCACTTTTAGCATTACCTACATGTATTTATGTAAATGATCGTATAAACTTCTCATATGCTAGATTATGCAATATAGAAAAATGTGAAAAAATGATTACGTTTTAGTTACAGTAAGTATGACCATAGTCCATAAACTACACATTTTATTACAAATGCTAGCAGTCGACATTAGCAGACATTAGCGAGACAATCAGTGAATGCCAGCTAATTTAAAACAAGAATAATCTGAGAATATAACCTTTTGAGAACGTTTATGATGTGCTAGCCCTGAAAATCATTTCAATATTGAATTGCAAAACAGTCTAGTCTAAATCTGAAAATCACATGGATTCTTGAACCAAAGGCACAAACTACAGTTGAACAACATGCAGCTTTTGAAACATGACAATTCATCTAGTCATAAAAAAAACTGGCCAGATTTTTACCATTTTAATAATCTGTAATGCAACAAGAAACTACAATGAATATTGTAGCAGCCAATAAATGTGAGTTCGTATTCTAATTTCAAAATACATTTGTAAAATCCATTTCCCTTGAAATGACTGTAGACCCCAACTACTGGTGAGTCACGTCAAGTGGCTCACTGGAAAAGTTAAATATGGTTTAAATGTTACGCTTATGAAATGTAGAACAAATATTCAATACATATGGAGAAGTAACATTTCTGGTTGTGTAAAAAGTGGGTCATAAAATGATCAGGATAAAATTGGGCCCATTAATCAGATTAGAAGAGTAATCCTGATCCAAACCAGAGGTTCCCAAACTTTTCAGACCAGGACCCCCAAAATAATGGTGAGAAAGACCCGGGACCACCCTGTCCCCTAGGCCAAATATAGGTCTACTGTATATCAAACTATTTTAAATGCTGGTGTAATGTTTTTAGTTGCATAGTTTTTGTTAAATTAAACTACGGTTAATGAGTCAAATTACTTCTTTTCTTTTTTTTTTTTTAATCTAAACAATTTCTCCTGGAAATCATCTCGAGATCCCAGTTAGGGCCTTGCAACCCCCTGGGGGGACCCGACCCCCACTTTGGGAACCCCTGATCTAAACCACTAAACTGCACATTGGGCCATTGTTCCCTGCCATTCCATTACTAGTTCAAGACAAATGAACTTCATCTCGTCACAATCTCTGGTCATTTGTAAATGCTAACTTACTGAAAAGCAGGGCAATAATTAAGCACAGTGATAATAGCACATTGGGGCTAGGTAACAGATCTGAGATCTAGATTTCATTTATTCGTAGAATTACTCTATACACACACGCACACAATGTCACAAAGCTCCTAGATATAAGGCAAGAAGGCATGAATAATGGATATCCTATTTTATCTTAATTTCCACCTCCACTGTGCAAAAGAAATGAGTGGCATACTGATGAAGTGACTGGACAGTGCTTGAGTAAGACCCACCTACTGTGTGTTAAGAGTGTTAAATCTACTTTTTATGCAGTTTAAGATAACTGCTGGGAAAGTGGCTGACTCATTTAAGGCTCTCAGGCAATCCGTGTGTAAAATGTGCCTGTTTGAATGGCACATTATGTATGTCGGCTCTAAAAACGCAAAGTGCTCGAATTACACCAATCAGGCATAACATTATGACCACCTGCCTAATATTGGTGGTCATTGGTGGAATATAGCCATATATATATATATATATAGGCATAATGTTATGACCACTAGCCTAATGTGCAGCTCCTTCTGCAAAAAGCTTTTACTCCCCACATGCTGTTTAACCACTTTTCTTTCCATGGGCCACTTTTGATGGATAATTGACCACTTGCAATCCAATGACATCTCACACACTGCTCTGACCCAGGCACCTAATCATCATTTGGCCTTTGTCAAACTCACTAAAACACAGACACCTGTCAATGCTTCCTGCTTCGAAGACATCAAACTCAACCTAAAATGCTAACTTGCTGCCCATTATACGTTACCAACTAGCAGATACCGCAATAAAGGCGTTTTCTCACATCGCCAGTCAGTGGTCATATTGTTATGCCTGATCAGTGTACACATATGTCTGGTGCACATTTGCCACCCATAGTATAAAGTTCAGTTTGTGCCAGTAGTCCATTACTGTACATTGTTTTGGAGAAAAATCAGCGCTCCCTCAGCTCGATATTTTCTCCCACATCCCATCGCTGCCATTCTCTATAAAAAAGGCAATTCATCTCGGTAAACATGAAGCCTAAATTGATCAGATTTTTTTCCTGCGGTTACATAGTGCTGAGTTTGGTTTTCATATCAGAACTGCAGTAATGGCATTACTGTCTTGCATTCTTTGAACAATGGGGAGCACTTTGCCAAATATATATATAAAAAAATAATAAAATAAACTATTCCAGATGCCTTGTGACTTGCGTTGACTTTTAGCTGGGACGTACACCCTGACATGCGCTGCATTTTTAGACAAATCTTACTGAAAAACAATAGAGGATATAAAAACGTAATTATATATAATTTACATTACAAAAACTGTCAAACAAACTAGTGACTTTAAGTAAGCCTAGCACCACAATAACGGACAGCAACAAGCATTCTGTTTTCCAATATATAGGCACCATCCAATACCCTTAGCCCTAGTAATGCTTGCAGACATTCCTTTTTACATAAACCTCCAATTTACCATTATGGACAACTGGAGGGACACACAATACTTTCACATTCCACTCTTCCTATGACACTTACTTCCTATGACACTTACTTCCTATGACGTTCCACAAAAATCAACAATTTACCAACAGAAAAAAAACTACAAAATAAAACTGCTATTTATAAACAATAGGCCTCTTAAACTTGGCATAACAGAACCTAACATGCATAAAAATAAAAGGATAAAAAATAATTTTCAAGCTGTAATGTAAGCCTGCAGGCGTGAGTGACTTTTGCGTGTACCTCCTAAAACAAGGCTGGGGACTGTGCAATACAGGGCTAATTAAATATATTACATTGCAAATAAAAAGCTGCCTACGGTTATGTTGTTGAAGTTAGTCTGCACCATATGAATGGATGTGAAAATCTGTCAGGTCCCTAAGAAAAATGAAATGTGGAAAGAACTACTTGGCATTGTCCCTTGAAATATAACTTACATATATGTGTCTTTAAAAAAAAAAGACTATATTTAATAATTATTGAACAAAATGGTTCAAATTTTGAATCAGGTCAGCTTCAGCTACTGACCCATACACTTTGTTGGTGAAATACAGTAGGTGAGGTCCACCTCTTTCTGACCAATATTAACAATGTATCTGAAGGTTGGCATTATGCAATCCTTAAAAGTGTTTGATTTGACTTTCAGCCCAGGGAGTTTCCTAGTTAGAAACTTTGTGAAAATGTGTATCTAATATCATCTCCGCCCATAGTTGTTGGTACCGGCTCCAGTTACCTACAACTTTTCACAGGGAAAAAGTAGAAGGAAATTAATGAATAAAGCCCTAAAACCCTACTAAACAACTAATGTACTTTTTTTTTTCCTCATCAAAATTATATATATCCCCTTTAACATGACATAATCCTCTCTCTCTCTCTCTATATATATATATTCAACATATAAACTGCTGATTACAGAATGTTGTCCTATGATTTCTGTTCAGTCAGTGTGTGTTATTTTCCTGGTGATTTTTTCCCAAGCCATTTACTGTTTGAAATGACAACAGGGTCGGCCTGGGAGAAAGACATTCAGTTGACAAGTTAACCATCTGTGAAATGACAACAGCACCCTGGCATCCACCGTGAGGTAACAGAAACATTTGCAAAGATCAGTCGGTATTATCAGGGCTGGGCGATTTACCATTTTGTACCAATTTTTTTTTTATTTAAGTTATACATTTTTTGTATAATATAGATTTCCCATACACAATCCCATAATATTTTAGGTTTTATAGTACAACTTTCAGTCACGTTTTTGTTTGTTTTGCTAGTTCGCAAGTTCAATCCTCGGGCCGGCTGGCTACAGTCTCTCTGGGTAGACCTCCCTATGTTAGCGTGGGTTCTCTCCAGCGTTCTCCCACTTGCATGTGTGGTCAAGCTAAATTGCCAAAAGTCAACAAATTGTCTAGGTCTACCCCACCTACGCCAGCTCCGCCTACATTTTCCCCCCAAAAGGTGAATCATTTCTTTGCGAGCTGCGATTTGTTGGTCGTGACATACACAAACCTAATGTGACCTTGTTAATGTCTGGCTTTTTAGCATCATGTCTGGCGTTTCTAATTTAACTATACATCAGTAAACGCCGCCCTTGAAATGAATTGCAGTCAACGTGAGACCAGAGAGTTGGTCACGCCTGGCCAGGCTCCAGCCCTTAACGAGAAAAGTGTAAAAAAGACAAATAAATGTACACAATCATTTTGAAACCTATTGCCATATTTTTTGTTAGATCGCCCAGCCCTGGTCAGTATGGTAAAGGCAGATTATATAGGTCACTGTGCTATCTGGAGGTTGGAGTGTGGTTCTGGATGTTGCTGTTCCCTGTTTAGGATGATACTTATGAGATCGCCTTCGTGCTCCTTCATATGCTCGATCAGTCGGTCTTTGCTGGTGGACTCAAAGCCACAGATGCAGCAGCAAAAGAGGAGGAGGCAGTACTCTGTGGGTTGAGCCTGTTGGAGGTCTTTAGGACTGGGGCTCAAGGATTCGGTAGCTCCCTGGGACAGGTCAGCGGGGAGGGTAGAGACGTCCACAGAGAGGCCCATGGTGGATGAAGGAAATGGATCCAACGAGGTCTTGGCTTTGTCCTTTGAGGGAAGAGGAGCTGGTTGGTCCGGGTCTAGAACTGCTGACGGCTTTTGAGGACCCCTGTGAAGAATACACAATTAATTAATTATAGTGGGATTATGTACCGTATTTTCCGCATTATAAGACGCACTTAAAATTTTCTCAAAAACCAACAGAGCGCCTTATATATGGATTAATTCTGGTTGTGTTACTGACTTCCAAGCGATTTCGTGTCACACGGCGCTCAAGGCGCTCCGTCAAAATATTTTGGTACAACTTCGGTAAACTCCAAAGCTCTGGGAGTCAGGAGCGTCGCGGAGTAATACATACCGGTACTATGCTTCACCGTAATATTTGTGTTTATATATGACCCCAAAATGGCCATATAATTTTTACGTGTTACAAATGAACGAGGTTGAAAGTTATTGTGAATACGCCCATTAACGTTTGAACAATGTTGAGAGTTATTGTGAATGCTTTAATAAAGTTTGACTGACTCTGTCTGACTGTTTTGTTTCACTTAACGCGCCTTATGGTCCGGTGCGCCTTATATATGAAAAAAGTTTGAAAATAGACCATTCATTGACAGTGCGCCTTATAATCCAGTGCAGTAGTGTGGAAAATACGGTACATTATAACTTCATCAATACTTGGAATTTAAATTGATATTTGGGAAGTTTAAACCAGTCAGTTTACCAAACCAACAGGACAATTTTAAAATATTGTATCTAGTAGAGCAGACAAGAAATAATAATGTGTTGAAGGCCCGTTGGCATTTACCTTCAAAAGGTCACACAATTGTCTGAAATTAAACTACATAGTGTCACAAAGAACTAGCAAATTCGGCTTTACAAAAAGAATATTGTTCAATAACACATCTGCCTAGTGAGGACCAATATCATAATCATCATAGTACGTAGTATGGCTAACCATAGTGGAAATATCAAATACTCAAAACACTTTATCAGTTGTATGGTAAACCATATTCAGCATCTAGACAGTTCTGTTGGGGAATGAAAGTGTTCATGTGGCAAAACCAGACAAAATATATTACAAAGTTTTAGAATCAATGCCTAGAGGAATAAAACCATTCTGCTGGAAGTGACTTATTTGCCCTACCTGGAGTTGGGAGCCTTGTGGCTCCAAACCTCCCTCACCAAAAGGTAGAAAAATAAATATAGGAAAGCTGAATGAATGGGCCCTCTGTTGACGTACGTGCCATTACTACTTAATTTCTTAGTTGAAAAAGAAAAGTCCTGATGCCTACCGGCTGCTTTGGGAGATGGCCTCGTTAATGGCTTTGTTCACTTGCTCGTAGTTGTAGTTCTGGTCCCCAGCGTGCTTCCACATGTGGGATTTGAGAGACGGGGGATGACTGCACACATAGCCACACAGCGAACACCTGGGAATAAAGCACAAAAGACACTTAAAAAAGGAGCCAAAGGAGAAGAGCTGAGCTATAGAGTAACTGCGGCTCAACTCTGGCTTGATTTAATATGCGTGCCCAAGTTCCGACTAATCCTTCGCTTACTTTCTATCAAGTGGAATCATCCGGACTTTAAGCTCCACCGGGGTGACTAATGCTTAGGAGACGCAGACAGGGAGGAAAAAGGGGACTTATGGCAGAATGGTGAAGCCATTTGTCAGAGTTAAAATAATTACGCACAACCAGCTGAGAACGGCTCTAGTGCGGCAAACATCAAATGAAATTGCTTTAGCAGTCCGGATGTGAAGCACAACGGGATGTCCAGCAGAAGGTCACTCAAATAACACACCTTGTGAATTAAAGTTAATGGCCTGTGCTGCGCTGCAAGGTACTACAGTTTATTTAAACATTACAGTTAATACTTCAACTGTATCTCACTAATCAGTCTACGTTCTCAATATAACAATATTTAAGCACAGTCTCACAGATTTTAATTTTGTGAAATACACAGATTAGTTTGTTAATTAGTTAGTTATTAGTCTTATTTAACACATTAAAGAGCACCAATTGCAGAGGAAGGCTGCAGTACAAAATGGTGACATTTAGAGAAGACTGAAAATGTGTCCATCTTTACCTGATTTCAGTCAGTAATTATGCTACATGTTGCATAAAGATAATGAGGCCCCCCCTGTTGAAATGTGACTTCTCAAAGATTAAGTTTGTTATGAATCTCCTTTAACCGGGTGCCATCTTTCTAAGTGTGCTCACCTGTACTGCTCGAGCAGCTGCACAGCCTGGTGCTCCTGGGGGTGCCTCCTCATGTGGCTCTTCAGGCTGTTCATGTTGGTGGTGGCGAAGTCACAGCTGCAGCACCTGAGACAATGAGAAGACAAGAGTCAAATTAAGAGTAGATTAAGATCATTGAATTTATGGTCAACACAAAGTTACTGGTGTAATGCTTAAAGGCATGTCCAAAGTCACAGCTGTAAACAAGATTTGATGTGTTAATTATTTCAATAAATAATAACAATAACTAAATGTATTGGCCCTTATAGTTATAGTTTCAGTGCAGAAATTTTTTTTTAAAGATGCACTCCTCTATCATCTTCTCCTTCTCAACCTTCTATCACGGTCTCACACAAACCAAGTATCAGAATAACGTGTAATGGTCTGAAGTTGGGCTTCCCCCACATTACTCCTGATAGATTCTAGTTCTTGATAAATAATGTTTCAACCAATCAGAGAGCTCCTGTCCTGTGGAAGCTTGTGATTGGTTGAAAAGAAGTATCCCTGTGCTCTAAAACACCCTTATTATACAGCCCACAGAGGGTCTCAGAGTCTCATTTTAAACCCATATAGTACAGCCCACAGATGGTCTCAGTCTCATTTTAAACCCTTATAATACAGCCCACAGAGGGTCTCAGAGTCTTGTTTTTTTTGCCAATGACTTCTGGTATGCTGTACTAGTATTACCTGTGCATTTGTGACAGTATTGTACCTATAAACTAGGTCCCAATTTACAAAATACTAGAAGTTTATAACGTTTTGTCTGAAGGTTCTAAACTGGTGGGTCATAATCCAGAAAAGACACCCTGCTTAAAAGGGGTCATTTTATGCTTTTTATAAGCCTTTAAAGACTTTTATACTCTGTTGGCCACGCTCGCACACAAAGGAAATACATTTTACAACTCTGGGTATGTTTTTCATGAGGAACAGCATAAGGACTCCTGTAATTACCTCATTTGAGTGTTATTTTTGTAGTTAATGCTACACAAAGTCTCAAAGACAGTAAAATAAGTCTATTCACTCGAGATTGAAATGACAAAAGACGACATGGTTTGTGGGACACGGAGTTTCAAAACAAAATTCTCCCTCAGGACATGTGTCACTACAGCACTACTAAATAAGGACGGCAGCCAGCAACAACAATTACTGAGTGAAGACACAGTTTAGATACTTTGAAGTTCTTGTATTGCTATTAAATGTTCATATTTCAGTTCAGACTCAGCCAGGCGGGGGGGTGCCTCAAAAATTCAGACTCTTTTGACTATATTTATTTTTATATCCAACATCGTGCCACTCCACACTGGAGGACAACGAAATTCAAAAATGCTGCATGGAAAGAGAACAAAGTGACAGATGTCTTGTCAAGCTGGGATATGTGTTCAAACACAAACACATCAGTTCATAAGTTCACTGTGATGCAACCTGAAGCCTCAAGACACTGACAATACAAGAACAGAGTATATCCCAGCGGTGGGCCATGTTATTTTATACGCATTTCATTGTAGTAAATGATTAAAACTAATTTTACTTTGGAAAAGACAGATTTGCCCATTATTTTAAATTTTTGTCAATATGGTTAACTCAGCACTAATAAACAAAACAAAAAACAGATCATATATATTCAGTATTTGTAACACCTTGAGTAAACTTGAGTACACTAAAGTAGAGTGCATTTTTTACATGTATTCACCATTTTATCTTATTCTGCTACTACACAGTTTTGAACTCCAGCTCTATCCTCTCCACAGGCAACAGTATAATATTAGGCTAATTTTCTCATCACTCTTTCAGCCTATAGCAGCGCTAACACAGGGAAAAAAGTGTGACCCGTTACTCGGGATTCATAGGGTATTCACTGCCATCTACTGGAAGTTTAGGAGCATTACATAAGCTAAAAGCATTAGCATTGCAAATGAAAACTGAAGTACTAAAAAGCTTAGTCCATTGTATTTTATGTGTAGGGTGTGATTTTTTTTTTTACTAGCAAGATCACCACAGTTCTTTTTTCTCTCTATCTATTTCTCCCTAAAATTAGTTTGCATCTTTGTGAACCAATCACACCCACTCACATACATACATACATACACTCGCTCTCACCCACAGACTCTTATCTGCTTGTACATGTGTTATTGTACTGCATTGTCTTGATAAGATAAAACAGTCACACCTCAATTTGCGGCTTATAGTTGCATATAGTTTTGTGCACGAGTTGAGGATAGCAAACACAGATTTCTTGTATTCATTGTAAACACAGCTTCATTGTATTTATCTATGCACGTATCAACTTGATGAATGTCAATAATACTTTGATATGTACACTTTGACGTCATAAAAAGAACAGTTGAATAATTGCCCATGCTTTTCATTATTCCTAACACATTTTGCACCATGAACCAAGCACTAAAGAGAATACAAGTCAAACTATCAAACTCATTCTGAAGTTCTACACTCTTTAGACTCAACTCATTATACGCCAAACTGAATAATGAATGAAGAACACGCGTTGCACAAATTACATTTCTGTACCTTAGTCCACTCAATAATTTACACATTCACACCTTGTAAATGTAAACAGCCACACAATAGGGTTGATTAATCTAAACCTTTATTATTCCAGTCACTTCCTTCTTGACCTGTGGTCATTTAATTACACTGTATATGAGCGCGTGTTCTGATAGACTTACCGATAAGGCTTGTCTGAGTTGTGTATCCGGCGGTGGTTCCTCACACCGACGTAAGTCGCGCTGGTGTAGTCGCATACATCACACTTGTACATTTTCTGCACCTTTTGTTCTGGGGGGGGAGTTAGAAAGTTTATTAGCAAATGTATCACAAAAAAGAAGTGGTTATGGCACAGTCAATGACAATAAATGCATAAAAGACCGCAAAACATTAAAATATAAAATCAGATTATTAAGATGATGATTCTGATTGCCCATTTTATTGTTGTAGCAATTTTCAACACAGTTATGGCTTATTGCGCATTCTTGGCACTCGGAGCTGAAACCAGTTGCATACATTAGTAAAACCATCCTAACAACTATGCAAATCTGCCTTACCCTTTTGTGAAACCTGATCAGCCTCTTCCACTTTGGTCACACGTTCTGGTGTTAGCGCCTCGTCCGAGCTGAAGCTGTGGTAGTGGTACTCCCTTTCATGAGTCCTCAGCTGGCCCTACACAAGGGCGGAGAAATGTGTGAGTAAAAGGTGATTGCAATTGTTCCAACAAAGCACTTGATTTTGTGTTGCCAGTTTCATTCGAGTCACCATCTCTGTGTCAATTTCTTATGTCCAAAAGTTACATGTTCAGTGTACATCTACAAATGAATTACTAACCTAACTACTAACATAATTAACTCAAAGTATGTAGTAGACAAATAATAAAAGTCTTCAAAAGAACAAATATTGATTGATGTTAACCTCGTGTCATCCTAGTTTTATACAAACATGCATTGAGTTTTAAAAGTTACTCTTAGCTACAACAGTGTGTGCATATGTGGTAAAAGCAATGTATGAAAAAGACACTATATATCATTCAGACTTTCTAGTTCCTAAACTAGAAGGACTGCAGTGCATAGAGACTTCCCCCAATATAAACAGAGCAGGAGTCAGGAGCCATCTCTATAAACTGTGACATACTTATTCATGAATGCAAGACTGAAGCACACTGCCCTGACACACTCACAAGGAGAAAGATAAACATGTCCATATGCAGCGTGTGACTAAACATGGCCTGCTCTTCTGTCCCAGCCTGCCCTGAGGTCTGCTGACATTTATCATATGAACGGCAACATATGGAGCCATCACCACTCATCATCACTACACACTCACACTTCAACAAATGCCACTGATTAGAAAAATGTCAACTCTATTAGGTTAGATTAGATACTTTCATCAACCCTGAAGGAAATCAATTTTATATTTAGACTTGTGTGAACAACATAAGGTGCAAGTGTTCTGCAGATGTTAGGCAGACTGTAATAAATATTCTCTCACACGCACAAACTGTAAAGTCAGGTTCTTGTTGAAGTGGTTAATCATTTACTATCATCATTCACTATTAGGAGCAATTAGTGCATCATAAGCTAAAAGCTACATTCCACATTCTGAATAAGCCACTAAACCATGGTAGATCACAATGATTTAGTTCATTTTGGCTCAGTGCTGTGAGCTGCTACTGAGTAGAAACGTTTCAAGCAGCTCAGTATTCAACAGTCATATACCAGATTATTTTATCCATCCATACAAAATCCATACAATTTTGATAGTGGCTTTGTACTTGTTTTAGCTCTCCATTCATAATTCAATAAGTCAAAACTCCCTTGCTGTTGTTTGAACACTTGATTTACCCCGCGCTCACCTTGTAGTGGAAGGCTTCGGGGCACTGGTTGCACTGGTACATCCTGGTCTTGCAGTGATGGATCATATGGTTCTCGAGGTCTTTACTGTCTTCAGCGATGTGCTCACAGATGGGGCACTGGTAGGGCTGCCTTTGCTTGTGCACCCTCAAATGCTGTTTAATGTAGCCCTTATTGCCACTACTATACTGGCACAATCGGCACCTGTACGGCCTTTCGCTACCGTGAATGTAGTCCACCAGGTTACCATCTGAAGACGCCACGAACCCATCCATTTCAGCTCCATTTCCCGTGACCCCGCCCCCTACTGGTCCACTTTGGAATTGAGCGTTATCTTGTAGTTCTTTTAGGATATCGTCGTCTGAAGTATTCTGGTCTGATCGCTCGCGAAGTCTTTCAATGACAGTTAACAAAGAAAGACTGATGCCCACTTTACTGCCGGGGCTGTCATGGTCCTCGTCCCCCTCACCATTTAACCCATAATCTTGCTCCCTTTTCCATTTGATTGCCCCAGTCTTGCCATCACTCACCTCCTCAACTAGTTTCTGTCCCTGATTAGAAGTCTGTGTCTGGGCACTTCTCAGATTGACTTTTGGACCAGAATTGGAAAGCTCGGGAGTCCTCATGGGCATAGTTACAAGGGCCTCTGCTGCGAGCGAGTGTAAGCGCAGAGATTCTGAATGAGTCCTCTTGCGCCCGGCGGGAGGCATGTTTTCATCTCTCTGCAAGTCAGCGCTTGTAGTCACAGTACTGTCTGCTGTTCCCTGGCTGTCTGCGAAGCTCGCATTGTCACTAGCAGCCTCGTCTTTTATTTTGATGGCATCTTCCTGTTCTGCAGTGAGCAAATCCTTCTCCCCTTCAACATCTGGGCCCAGGAGAAGAGGATTTGTGGTCATGACTGCACCCTCCGCTGATGGCAGACGCTCTACTATCACATTGATGTGGCCAGCACTATTTGGACTACTGTTAATAATCTTTTGTGCTGAAGAAAGTAAACTGTCTGACGCGCTATCATGACGACAAGCGAGCTCACTTTCCGCATCTGTTGTTACGTGCACCTCCACCACCGGCTCATCAGTGACCACGTCTTTCACGGGATACACATGCTGCTCTTCTTCTTCTTCTTCTTCTTCTTCCACTTTGAGTATTTTAGCAGTGGGTGCATCCTGTTTATTCTCTAATGGCACACACAACTGAAGCTTAAAGGCCGCTGGGATTTTTTGCAAGCTTTGATTTTGAAGGACAGGGGACAGAACGACCATTTCTTCTCTGGCTGAACAAGAGTTGGCAGTGAGCTCCATTGGCTGAGGCGTCTGGGCTTCCCTCTTGGTCCCTTCTTCGATCTCAAATATTGGGTATGAGCAGTCTACTAGCCCGGCATGTTTCCAGGCATGGGTTTTAAGCATTCGCTGCTGACTGCAAACATAGCTGCAGATAAGGCAACGGTACAGCCCAAACTCCTCATAGCTGTACCACTTTTTCTTCTCAATGGGATCATCAGCTTCACTTTTTAGATCATCTTTGTAGTGTGAAGCATTGTTGTCAAAATGCAGTCTGACATGAGCCTCAAGCTGTTGTTGGTCTCTTGAAGTAAAGCGACACTCTGAGCACATGAGGATGAGGTCACTGTGGTGTTCGTTGTGTTGTTTCAGGTGCTCCTTAAGCTGGCCAAGTGTTGGGGACAGATAGGGGCACAGGCTGCACTGATAGCATGTCACTGTCCGCTTGCTGGGGTTGTCTGTCTCTGTTACCGTGGTACCAATGTTGTTGTTGTTCCTGTCACCCTCTGCAGATGGACTCAGACCTCGATCACTATTCAAGCATTCGTCTTTTAAGTTCTCCTCGCCTTTACAGGTTTGTCTAGTTTTCTTATGTGCTGACCCTGCCCTGCCTGATTCTTCACCCACTGGTCTTGAAGGAGCCTCATGAAGAAGGCGTTTGTGCCCGGATAAAGTGCACCGACGCTGGGGACGCTTCTCCACAATTTTGCTGAGTTTCTGGATGACCTGAATAAGGGAGTCGGTGGCTTGTTTTTGCTGCAAACTGTGATGGCCATGGCCTTGAGCAGTCGGGTGTGTTTGAAGTTGAGGGTGCGATCCCAGAGCAGAGAAAGAGTCAGGAGAAGTGACTAGGGCTGCTGTGTCACTAACCTCCTCCATAACCTGCAAAACAGATAAGCGCACAGCATTGTAAAATATAAAGTAAATAATGTTAATTAGGAACAACTTTACAATTATTCTTCCACAAATTAAATCATGAAAAATGTGATTGAACAAGTCTAGCATTTTCCCCCGGGCAGCAGCGTCACACAATACAGTGAAGTCAGTTACAAAGTTAACTAAAAAGTGATTGTTCAGCAAGCAAATCACAAAAATTACACAATGCGAAAATAAAACCACTTGACTAAGAGTTACATATCTTTAGCTAGATGGTATAATTGACAGGGGTACATATCTTTAGATAGATGGTATAATTGACAGGGGTACATATCTTTAGATAGATGGTATAATTGACAGGGGTACATATCTTTAGCTAGATGGTATAATTGACAGGGGTACATATCTTTAGCTAGATGGTATAATTGATAGGGGTACATATCTTTAGCTAGATGGTATAATTGACAGGGGTACATATCTTTAGCTAGATGGTATAATTGACAGAAAACAGGTACAAACTGTTGACTAGGGCAGTCAAAGTAAAGCATTTGGTGGTGTTACTTCAGTCCGATTTCATATGGTAATGGGAGCCCAACTGGAGTCAACAGCGGTTAATCTGTGTTTACTATGCATACTAAAGGGTTAAGCAATGTTAAAAGCAATACTTTGCATCCTAATGTGTATCTGCACATTCACATGGAACAATGTTGTGTCAAGATTATGGATTGAACAATAGTTTGAATGGTTTTTGGATTTGGATAATTGTCCTAGTCGCGACAGTCTCAAACAGGCCCATGCGCTTTTGTTTACATTCTCAATATAAGGGAAGCTACTACTAATACTTTCCTCCGTCGGACCGCAAAGTGTCTTCCTCTTTCTTCTACTTCTGCTTGTAACGATTTAAGCAGCCCGAACGCTGAACGAAGGATGATGTAATAAAAGCGTTCCTAGGAGAGATCTCTAGAAAAGTGCTTTCTGAAATTATTGATTATTTTAGTAAAATCTGTTAATAAACCACGTGGGTCAGTTCAGCCTCCCAGTGGATATGATCAAGTGCCTTCCACAGACTCAAATGAGCACCTGTTATGTCAGGGTCTAAAAATATGTCATCCTCCACTCTGGCAGGAGAGAGAAAGTTGGGCACTACCTCCCTACTCGAGCTGAGCCTCTAATGCTACTGTAATGCTACCTCTGGGTCCAATGCCGCCCACTGGTTAATAAGGAATCAATAACATACGGGTAAAAAAGGGAAGAATTATTAGTTTTTGGGAGTTTCATGATTAGCTAGCTTGTTGCCAACTCCCCCCCCCCACCACCCCACAGCCATACGAGCCACATTGCTGCTAAAGCTAACTAAACACGAGTATACAAAGGCATTTTAACAACCTCCTCGGGTAATCAGTGTTGGGGTATATAGAAGCTGTATAAAAATAGAATATACTCACGTATATGGCGCAGCTCGGCGGTCTTTGTCCTCAACACATAAAACCGCTTTGCTTTATTTCTCAGCCATAAAAAGTGGACCCACTGCCTTCCACACTTCAAAATGGCGAGGATGGAATATCGGTCACGTGACTCCGAGTTGAGGTCAGGTGACCAGCCCGGGCCTTTGATGTGAGCGACAGGTGGGGCGTTCACGCGCGGAAGAGAAGAGAGCAATGAAGGACAGTATTTTTTTTTTTTTTTTTTTTGACGGTCATTAAATACCAATACTTTTAACGGACCATGTTTTATGTTTGAAGGCTGTAAAAGAATAGCTCGACTGTATTTTAAATTCACGCGAGACCATGCAGTTCTCGCTTAGAATCTTGTGGCCCCCTGGATACAGAGAATACATATTCATTCTACGTGTACGCATAATTTTTGTTTAGCGTTTAAAGAAGAAAGCTGAAAAGCTATAATATTTGAGACACAAACACCACCATCTAGTGACTCCTCTGGGCTATTACAACTAAGCTTATTAATCCTGAAGTGGCCATTGACAGAGGCACACAAAGACGTCTCTCTTTTACTTGCCAGTCCACAAAGTTTTCATGAACATTACATTTCTGATAAAAGCTCTAAAACGATCTTAATATTCACATATGATTGACACATTGATCCGGGCAATTGTATACTTAATGTACATAGGGACATTACAGAGGTCAAATAAAGAATGCCTCTATAGCGCCCCCATGTTTATGACCCTTATGAGACTCTGGACACACTTACTTTGGCAGAGAGCAATGAAACTTGGTACAGTGATTCTCCA
>JAVQKC010203462.1:0-15227 GCA_036025475.1 Philypnodon macrostomus | reverse complement strand
ACTGGCAACCACGCTTCCGTCAGTGTGCCCCAGGGCAGCTGTGGCCACCATCAGCTGTGACTGCGGAGTGAATGAATAATACAAAATATGTGAAGCGTCTTTGAGTGTCTTAATAAAGCGCTATAAAAAACCTATGTATTATTATTATTATTATTATTATTATTCAAAATATTGCAAAAATATTAACACGGCAATATTCAACATGCAGTTGCTTAACTACAACTACAAAAAAACTAGCAAATTGTCTCAGTTCAGTCCAACATAGAAATGAATTGTATTCAGCTCCAATGGACTATTTCACATTGATACAATCTCAAATACAAGCTGATATTTTTTGCATTAAGCCAGTGAAAAAAACATAATCTCAAGAACACAATCCCTTTTCTTAGTGTGGTTAGGTCATTTCAATATTGTCATTATATTAACTAACCCTAACTATCCCTCATTTGAATATGAATTAATAATACAATACTAACGTAACACTAGATTTGCAGGTTTAGCTAATTCCTTTTACTTGAGTTAACAGTGCCCAACCTCCTCATGAGACGCTGTGGGCTGGTGTCTCCTGCTTTTTACCTCAATGCATATCATTTAATAAAAGTTAAGACTGTATAATGCCGGAAGAAGGCATTAGAGAGCTGATGAGAATGTAAATCATATGTATAGGTAGCATAGGAACTGATTAAACGAGTACAAAACAGGTGGTGGTGAAGACGCAGAGGAAATGTCATCCTGAAGCTTCATTTTTGAGTCATGTTTTCTGATATCCTTCAAACGTTTGTACAGCAGCAGAGCAGGGAGATGTGGGAGGATGTTTCAGTACTGGTATCAGTTTCATAAACAAAATCAAAGTAAATCATCTGCCAAGAGGGGGTACCACAAACGCTTGATCTTAGAGAAGGGAAAATTGTTATATATAACCTGCAATTTTATGGATGAAACAATAATGTACCTCTTCACTCTGATATCTTCTCTTCAGATGAGTGTCCTGAAGCAGTATCTAAGGGTTGTTATGGACTGCTGCATATACATCTTTTTATGATGCGTTCATTGTGCTTTTATGGAATTTCAAGACATGGAATGACTTTGATTGTAAATGGTTAGCTTCTCATGCAGTATGCATGAAGGACTGGTATTTTGCTGACACCAAGTGGTAATTAAACAAACTACAACTGCAGCCAAAGGGACCTTACATATTCAGATGGGTTTAAACAACTGTATTCGTTAATAGTGTGTTGTACTTGCTATGACAACTGTATGGTTTAACCTTAGGTCACATGTCCACGTCCAAGGTGAATAATGGTAATAACGGATTCTGCCTTTGCAAGCTTTCTAATTAAGTGCATTACTCATTCACTCCAAAGCCCATCACATTAAGCCGTCTATTGGCACAACAACTGCCATTCACACCAACACATTCATGCATAAACAAGACGGATGAGGTGTCTTGCCCAAGGAAACAACCGCAGTAAGAAACTGATATACTTCCTGAGTCACTGCCATTCCCGGAGGTTGATTACTGATCAACAGTATCCCAGAAATGACTTCTCCAAATCCAGAACTGCACTTTGGTATCGGCCTCCTTGTTATCAGTAATCATGGAGACACACCCCTCAAATAGAACCTGTTCCTGCTCAGCACCTTAAAGTAAGTCCTAACACAATCACTGACAAGACTGGAAGAATCAACGCACAGGGCACATACAAAAAAGTGGCATATTGGTTGAATGAAAAGCACTGCCCCACAGAGGTGTTTCAGCTGGAGCCCTCAAACAGAGCCAGTCATTTCTAAAGTAAACACAAGTTGTTGGATAAAAATGTATTTTGTTATTTGTTGTGTTCTTCTTATAGTTCAGTATGTCCCACCTGAATACTAACAAGTCAACCAAAACAATGTAACATGTACCTGTGAATCCAGGGGCTGACTACTGTCCTGGGGCAAAGGCATATATTATAAGAATACATACTGTTACCAAAGTTCAATACCAAAGAAATAATTGTGAGTTTTACCTTTTCAACCTAAAGACACACAAACAAAATATTCATCACTCATTTATTTGCACAGCACTTTGACAACCTTGTGACAAAATGCCTTACAGACATCAGAATTAGCACCACAGCTTTCTTCAATAAATAAATAAATACAACGATGCAGACTAATGGGTTATGGTCATTGTAATGGAATGTGAATCTGGAAACGTATTAAAATGGCAGGAAAATACACAGGTCAATCAATAAATGAAAATACCAAAATCTGCAGTACGGATTTAGTTTTAGAGACACAAAATGAGCCTATAGTATAGAGCTGACGGTCTGATCTTCCAGAAGAGCCCTTTCACATCAGTAGAGGCAGCGCACACAGGCATGGCTGTTCTAACCAGGGAGCTCCACCGCACTTCCGCTCCAAATAGAAGCATAACACGTTTACCTTATGACCATCTGTGTAGAGAAGGCCGTTTTTGCATTGCTTTGGCAAATAAGTAACAATTTCTTCTGACTCTCTGCAGACATATCGCTTCATACGTGACAATCTAGGCTTGAACTCATTTGCTCACTTGCCACAGTTACTAGTCACTTGGGATAGTCACTACCAGCATGTAGTGTAGCTTTTTCCAATTTGCTTAGTAGTTCCAAAATATTGTTTAAACTGTATATTACACTATTGGCAGTCCTAAAATTGTTCAATCATCCAAACTGGCTAGTGGGAATACGTGTTTTACTAGCCAAAATAGAATTATATCAACAATTGGCCAGTTAGCTAGTGATTATGTCAAGCTCTGAACACAACATGCATAAATCAATACAGTATACAGTCAAAACTTCACATTTTACACTGTAAGGACTTCTCATGCTGCTTTTCTCCCTCATTTAGAGTTGTGCAAATATAGCATGTGGCGGCTCCATAGTAGACCATCCTCAGCTGTTATCATCCACTGGCAGCTGGTCTGACTTGTGAACAATGGAACTGGAACACATTCATGCCGATGCCCCACCAAGTCATAGTCATCTGCCATAAAGATAGATCTTCGAAAATACAGGTACGGTATATCCCATTAGGAGAACTGGACCAGCCCTAACAACATGAAAGGACCACCTGTAGCATGCCGAAGGGACCACGTGACAAAAGGCAGCAGCTGGCTCGGGCATGGACAGCATTCCTCGGTGGGCAAAGTATTTCCAAAGTGCACACACACTTAGTTTCACACAGCATTGGTCCTATGCTCCGTGGAGTCGGCTAGTAATGTTGTGGCTGCATCCATGCTGAGTTTTTCAGTGCCGTTTCTTGGCTCGTCTCGATGTCTCCGCTCTTGTTTACAGAAGCCATTCCTACGGCTGAAAACACAATACGTGTTTATATGAAAGATATGACAACTAAAGGCTAAATATACACTCGGATCTTAACAGTAAAGACGTCCCATATTAACTTTTGTCCACTGATTGGCAATACTATTATATCTTTGAACATTGCAACGTTATGAGCTTAATTTATGTTAGTTATGTAGTTTTGTCGTTACATATATCTATTTATCTATACAATTCAGCCAAAATTGTCTGTTGCCATGCACAGAAATGCCCTAATTTTGTAGATATCGCTCATCAGTGCAAGAAGATACAGTGTGTGCTTTTACTTGAGGCGTTTTTGATGAATTGTAATTTGATGATCTATTATATTGTTTCCTTCTCATATCAGGCACACTAGACATTTGGCTAGTAATAACTGAAAGTAGCTGGTAACTTTGAGGAACAAAACCTGAATAATGAAAGAAGCTTATCAAGGCCATACTTACTGTGAAAAGACACAAATAAAAAGCACAAGAAGAATGAGCAAGACAAGCCCCACAACGACCCCGATTATAATGATGTGTCTATTCTCTTCTTTGAGCCAGTCGAAATCATAGTATTCACATCTGGAGCCAACGTAACCATTTTGACACCTAAGAACACATGAACATGAACAATATTATTCTGTATCAAATTTCTTCACCTTTTAACGCTTTGAGCTGTTTATTTTTTAAAGAGTTCTACCTGCAAGATGGTGTCTCCTGTTGTTGAATGTAACGACACTCCCCGTGGATACAGTAGTAAGTTAGATCGTCTGGGCATTTCGAAAAGTGATCTGACCACTGCCCCGCACCTGTGTCCAAATGGAGAAAAAAATACTTATTAATACTTTTTTTTTGCTATAGCATTTCACATTTTATAACTTCAAAATTTCTGCTCAGATTAGGTGGTTTCTACAGCTAATACAAACAATAAAGAAGTAGAAGCACATCTCTACATAGAAATGAGTTTTTAGCAGTCCTGTTTACAGATTTATTCAAACATAAATACACAAATACAACTCCAGTTATGTTTTAGAGAATAAAAATCAACATGGTAGTAAGGGCCCCTTTTCAGTCACCGTTTGTCAGCTTGCTTCTTGCACCCTTACTGGCTTGAGTGACCTCATGTATAAATAGACTAGTGTAATGAGATATGTTGTGGAAGCCTGATGAATCATTCCCCCGGATAGGTCCACATCTCGTTTTCCCTGTAATTACTTCATTTAATTACATCAAATAAATAACACTGCATTTGGTCTGTTTTTATGTTTCTCTGAGTGAACACAAACAATCTACATGTGTAGGCCACAGATCTCCACATGGCTGCTGCTATCTTTATGACCCACGCATAAAAAAGAGCTTGTAAAAGTATACTGCTTTTCAAGTGAGAGCAATAATGAGACATGGTTGAGTGAAACTGGATATCACGTGTGTCGAAACCTTTGAAAAGACAATGATCCAGTTACAAGAGCT
Source organism: Philypnodon macrostomus (assembly GCA_036025475.1). Lineage (NCBI taxonomy): Eukaryota > Metazoa > Chordata > Actinopteri > Gobiiformes > Eleotridae > Philypnodon > Philypnodon macrostomus. The sequence goes on along the minus strand of JAVQKC010203462.1, from coordinate 10,432 downwards.
GGACAATTATTCAGAAAAGTATTTTATAGACCCTTGAATGTTTACATATGTAGCAATTATGATTGTTAAAAATACTGTAATTATACATTTAGCCACCTTTTAATCAGTTAGCGACACTGAACAGGAATTTATCTATTGTATAATCTATCAATCAACTGATAATAATATATCAAATATATGACATCTTAGCTCATACCTCAAGCTCGTTCCAAAACAGTTCTTTCGGGGAGTGGTTAGTCCAAGATATGAACTTGATACTATATATGTTTATATTGGTATACGTTTCCATGCCGGTCCTTTGTTCATTTCTACATTAACCACTACAATAAAACCTTCAAAGCTCCCGTTTACAACTCTACTCAGCTGCCCTTGCCCGACCGCCTTTATCTACCTGTACAGTTGTTTCCATTGCCGTGATGATGACACAAGGAGTCGTTTCGACTGACAGATCCCTCCGTTGTGTTTAATCCCGCCTCAGAATATTTGCATAAGGCCAAACCTACACCAGAAACAAAGATGGCAGAACATATTCATGATGCATATTTTAGTAATACAAGTGCAATCCACTTGTGGGAGTGATTGGCTGCTGAGTCATGATACCAACAGGCTTAGGGTTGGACAACGTAACACCCACCTCACCTGTTGCGTTCAATGAAACACCACAGTGCATTGTGAGATTATTCAAAGTATAATATAAAGAACAATATGTTTTCAAAATGTTTACTAGACACATTAGGATATAATGCATGATGGCAAGTCCTTCATTTAATCATTAACTTACCAATAAGGATCAGAGAACTCAGTTCATGAATAGTGAAAATGAACTGCTGTTGACATGGAGGACTGGTAAAACTACTTCTCTTTGAATATATAACTCAACCAAAGTGTGTGGCATGAGAAATCTTATGTCTTATGGAGTTTAGCAGTGATGAGAATGATATAGAAACATACCTGCCAGTACCCCCACATAAAATGTGTACACTTTAGCCATCTCCCCTATTGACTCAAGTGCTCGACTGAGACATGAAATCATGAGGTCATCTCAAACGACAGTGAGGTCAAGGCAATCCTTCGTTTAGTCCCATCAAGTCCACGTCCATTCGTTCAGCCTAGCCGAGTGGCAGCAGGTGTGACGCATTATCCATAAACAGAAAACAGGCTAGCTCAGGACGCTGCTGGTCTGCACTGGAGTATGTGGAAGGCTGGCAGTGAAACCCAATGCTCTGCTCTCTGATCCCCGCCCACACCTTTATTAAAGGGAACCTCTCCATTGAGTTTACTTGTCACCTGAAAGACTTGAATAATTGAGACTGAAAAATGGGCGGGAAGTTAAATGACAAAAGCAACCTGCTTGACAGTGGATATTTTTAGAGCTATATATTTATTTAGCTTATCTTAGATCATCCTGTTGAACATGAATCAGATAATACTGTATTATACTGAGTATTATATAGTGGAGGTTCGTATGGAAAAAAAAAATCATTCAACAATTCACAAAACAATTTCTAAAATCATGTTTATCTGTTGAAGTCATATCATACAACTATGAAACTGGGCATAGGATTTTGTTTGCTCAGACTTTTGGGAATAACCTGTTGGCAGAGACTAGATGTTCTTTATATAAATGTGTTCTGAATAAACTATTTTATGATTAGGATAAGTACATGACTTGCAGTGAACTCTGATGGAGGTGGAGGAAAATGTTACGAGGTGGTGTTAGCAGTTTATTTGACAGGGCCATGTTTGTGAGAATGGAGAGAGAGACACTCAAGTGTCATTTTTGTCTCTCTGTGATTAGACAAATACAGATAGCAAAAATGTCTGGCCTGGATAAAGTAATGACTGAGCTTGAGAGTTATAATCATGGTTGCAAATTACCATTTCCCATTCCTGCTGGGCAAACTTAGTAGCCGCTTTTGGAATTTAGTTCACCTCAACAGTCCCTGGAGCTCGTGAAGTAAAAAAAAAAAAAGCCCTGGTATAAAGTGTCCTTCTCCTCCAGCAACTGTCACTCTGTCTTAGCTCATTTTTAATCCTGTTAAGTGTATCCAGGTCATTTTAGAACTCACTGAGCCACTGGAGACGTAAATCAAAACACAATGCGTTCCAAAGCACATATATGCAGGAAATATGGTATTTCAGGATAGTCCTGGATAATCCTGTCCACATTTAACTCAACAAGGGCTGTACGGCAAATGACCCGCAGAGGGCAGTAATATCAATCCTGTTTAACTAGAACTTGATCTCATAAATTTACAGATGAGTTTACATTTTAAATCAATCATGTCTCTTTTGACATGCGAACCCTCTAAGACAAAATGCTGAAATGGTAATAATAGGAAACTCTCAAGGCACTCAAATTGAGAAGTGAGAGGCAAGTAAGCGCCTGCCTCAATAACTTTACTAAATCTAGGCTCCCAGATGTTTATCCATATGGTGTTTAACAGATTCCCAATGGTCAGATTCAGTGTAGACTTTTAATGTATTATTTAAACACAAATAAACATAAAAGCAGAGTTCTAATATGCCTGTGTTTTGACTTGTTTAAAACAGGAAAGACCCAGTTTCCTCCCTTCAACTTTGTGCTCCTAAGTTAGACTGAGCTACAGGAAGCTGGGATGAAGAGAGATTCCAAGGAGTAATTTAGAGCCTGGCTTTAAACATCCGTTCTGTACAATCCCAAGATAACTGTTGTTACAAACTGACTGCTCACAATTAAGTAAAGGACAGAAAAATATAGTTCATATTACAATTTAATATGTAAAAATGTTCACAGAGTAGTAACATTAACTCTCTAACTAACTGAATACAAAACAGATCAATAAAACAGATTTTTGGAGCTCCTTCACTTTTCGTTTGTCGGTGTCTGCTTCTTGTTCCCCTATAAAAAAGTGCAGTTGAGTTAAATGTCCAGACAGCCGTCGCCTGACCCCAGTGTTGTAATAGGCAGAAAAAATACAAACGAAATGTTTTACCGTGGTTTTGCAGTATACTCATGAAGTTCACATTACACTATGGAGCATGAGCGTGGCTCTCTGAAAGGGTTGCTGCCAGTGGGGACTCCCACCAGGAGAGCGTCTTTGCCTGCGTTTTGCAAACAGTACTGCTGCAGCTCGGCAGCTGCTTGAGAAACCTGGTGACAGAAAAAATAAAGACTAAAACTAAACAATCACTGTGTACTATCCAACTAATACTAATGTGTTACAGTACTGAAATAAAACATGACCAAGTACTAAGATAAAAGCACAGATATAACAGCTTTACATTAAATACAACTCATCTATTACATTAATTGTGCCAGTAATTATATTATCAACGTGTGAATAAGGACTTGTGCAAGAAATGATCAACTGTAACAAATTACCTAGTTAGGGCAATATACACATTTTGAGTCTATATATTTAAACATTAAAACAACAGTAATGTCATGGTTTTACCTTGATTCTTTCCACACTGGCCTCTAGCTTGAGCTGCTCCACCAGCCGCCTCATGCTGGATAAGTTGGAGTTTGAAGTCATGTTCAAGTGAAGATAGTTGTTGTCCAATAGCTTACGGTGGATTCAGAGCAGACAGACTCTCTCTAATGACCCTGGTGCACTTAGAACCACGCAGAGGAAATTAGACAAACTCACTGACGCCCACAAGTGTTTCATCACACACTAAACACTAGTACTGTAAATTACACCCATATCTAATTTTAGAGCAAATATAATATTCTGTAACTTTCATAAAGATATGAACATATATGAACATTCTCCCAGGAGTAAAATATGGGAAATATCAGCTTTTATTATTAAATATTCTGTTTATTTGAAGTACACAATAATCCAGACATTTACTAATATATGAAATTGTCTTAAAAAATAAACGAGATTGACCCTGTTTTATGACGTAGTCCCTCTCCTGGCCTCAACAAATCAGAAATGTGGGCTACCACTTTGAACAACAGCAATGAAAGTCCTGAAAGTGCCAATAATATTTTCTGATCGCAGATTTAATAGACCCGCACGCGCTGCTTATAGCTTCACGTACTCTGCCAAGTCTTCTATTTTAGCAACTGTGCAGTAAAAACTCTTGGTCACAGGACACAGCCATCACAATCAAACCAATAATTATACATAATACTAGAATTTTGGGGGTTCTTTGATTCACAGATATTTCATTCATAATTCCAACTGCCACACAGGAACGTTATGGTACAAAGACTAAATCAAGTTACACTGCATTTCTGTACACTGAACCAGAACTAAACCAGCACTAAACCAGCACTAAACCAGCCCTAAAAATATATGGGCCTATGTTGTACAGATTTATGGCTTGCTTACATATGTTTGACAATATTAATATGATGTTCCTTGTATAATAAATGTATGTTGAAAAATATTATGGTACAATGATTTTGTCTCACCCTCAGTCACTCTTACTCTACTCAGTTAAGTGTTAGGTGAAAAAAACAAAACAATAGTAGAAATAAAATCATGCCCGTTCTTCCCCAGTCAGTATTTTTAAGACTTACCATATGTTAGTGTCATCCTGCAGGGTTTAGGTTCGTTGAAGACGTGTAGTTTCAGTTTTGTTCTCAGATAAAACCTGCTGATAACATTTCAAACAGGTCTTAGTACTTTTTTGCGCATGCGCCGTACAGAGCAGCCTGAGTTGACGGTAGCAACTCGGCTAGCTTGAGCTAAAGTAGTTGTCGCACATGGGTCTGTTTGGTTTGTTTGGGTTCTCGGTGGGTGGACCACGTGGCGAATGTAACCTGCTTCGGTGTCCTCATTGGTCCGCGGGTGATTAACAGGATTGGCTGTAAGTAGCTTAGGTAGGAGGTAAATGTTAACGCTGAAGAGAAGGTTCTTTTAAATCATGGAAACATGAGGTCACGCGCCAGTTAAAGTGATCAAGAGAGCTGGACCACATTGGTAATAAGGTGCAGGTATGGTAGACGTGTTTGTTGGCCGGACACTTCTGAATAAAGACGGGGATTTTGTCGATCCTGAGGAGGCACTGAAAAACAAAGTGGTGGGGATGTATTTCTCTGCCGGCTGGTGTCCGCCTTGTAGAGACTTCACACCCATCCTGTGTGACTTCTACACGGAGCTGGTGGAAGATGGGGACCCTCCCGCACAGTTTGAGATAGTTTTTGTCTCCTCTGACAAGTCCACGGAGGATATGGTGGAGTATTACCATGATATGCATGGAGACTGGCTCGCTCTGCCTTGGACGGATGACTACAAACAGTAAGTTTGTTCTGTCTGCATAATTAAGAAACAGTATCCAGTTATGTTTGTATTACATTATTCATTGAGATAATTGGACTGGGCCGGCTTGTGTGCAATGCTGTTATGTCGGTCATCCTGGGATTATAGTCTCCTAGCCAAACTTTCTCTCACACACACAATATAATGACTTCGCAATAATGGATATGACTGGTGAAGTTAAAAATGCTCTGTAGCTATATATAAGTATTGTGTGAACGGCTTAACCTGTGGTATTTTTTTAATGCTTGGTTTATTAAGTTTGTATTTATAATTTGTATTTTCCAGTGAATTAAAGGAACGCTACAAAATCACCGCAGTGCCCAAACTGGTGATTGTGAAGGAGAACGGAGACGTGATCACAGACAAGGGCCGAAAACAGATCAGAGACAGAGGCCTGGCCTGCTTCAGATCCTGGCTCGATGCTGCTGAGATCTTTGAAAACTTTAAGGGCTAAGAAACTACAACCGTAAATCAAACACAATGCAAAATAATCATTTTACATCCGCTCATTGACAACTATGCATAAATAGATTTGGCAAACACAGAACGTCTATTTAATACAACAGGTTTTAGTGGCTTTTTTGAGTAAATAATGAAATGAAGATGCTTAATTTAATTTAGTTCTACATTAAATTTTGAGATGCTTCATTGTTTTATATTCTGTTTTATAACTGTTGATACCATGTGGTTTTGAACCCAAACATATCAAGTGTCTGTTTTTGGTGTCAAGGTGACTCTTAAGTAAACACTCTTAAGTGACACTCACACCAAGTCCCTGCTGGCCTGTTAGGAGACACAAAGCCCACAAGGCATGGCTTCCAATGTGCTAGCACTTTCTTCTTGCGCTAATTAGGGCTGCACAGTATCAACACATTAGCTATTTGATAAGCATGTTTAATATTGAGAACCATTATTATTTTTGCAATATTTTGATGCAGGTTCAATTAAACAAGAAATTAGAAATAGTCCCCCCCAGTTTTAAATCTGATTTAACCCGAATGATGTTCCTAAGCAAAAGGAAGACAAAGGCAAGCATTGTCTAATGAAGTGACTACAGAACAGCACCAGGCTCCACTGAACTGAACTTTTATTGAAGTATTGTAAGGTGCAATGACAAGACATGCCACGTGGGGGCGTTATTGTGTCGCACAACATTATATTACGAGTTAATTTAACGAGCTGTTATTGAGGCAATAAAAACGTGCAGATACTTTATTTAATTGTACATGTTCTCGCCTATTATTGCATTTGACTTTCTTCAATTTGATATTTCATAACCTGTACAGCTACTTTTCAGTTTTGAGGTAATACTAATCTCATAAACATGAGTTTCTGCTCTTGGTCTATACTGTAACTAGATGGGGCCTTTGAAACGAGAGAGCATACCCCTGTCATTATCTTGTTATATTGGCCTTAGATGTTGACCATAATAGACCAAAAGTCGGACATTAGCTTAAGAAGTATCTTATTGCCTGTTCAGAATCTATTTCTGTTCTGAGACAGAGTCAAGAACATGGAGAAAGTGTAAATGCCTGTAGATATTAACACGTGTTGAGTCAAAATATGGGACGCAGCCTCAATTTGTGGGTTGCTGGATTTGATCTAAAATGCTGTGCAGTCCCATATTATGCCAACACAAAACTTTAGGAGAGAGTGAAAAAGTGAGGGTGTTAGATTTGGATTTCAATCACTACACAACATAAATAAAGAGGCATACACATAATGATGGGGCATATGCCACTAAATGAATGTATCTTATTAGTTCTTGATTGTAATGTATACCCACAGAGCAGTTGAAGGTAAATTCTGACCACCCAAAAGAAGAATATTGTAGCTATACTCTGACCATATTTGGCCCATTGCAGTTGAGTTATCAGTTTTACCAGGCACTCGGGCCATTTGAGATTAGACTGGATGTCTGCGTTGACTTCACATTTGGACTCAAGACTTTTTGTGGAATGAAAGGCGGCAGTGTTTCCTGCTGTTGAAACGGTGACTTGAATCAACTAACAAGGCCGTCTTTATTTGTGGGGAGAGGGGCGGGGGAGACGTGGACCTGAAGGCTACTGGGACGGTGTGTACCAAGATGTTTGCAGACCCACCGGAAGTCCACTACAAACCTTCAGAATAAAACACGATTTGGCCCTGTCTTTATCAGTCGGAATCTTCATTTGGTTGGCCTACCCAAGTTCTACATATAATGTTATTGCACTATTTTTGAGATTAGTAGCCTATCCTATATGGTAAAAACAATATAGCCTTATAACCTTATAGTATTAAGCTGTCTGTAAGTAGCCCAGGTTTACATAAGGCAAGCAATTAGTTCTTTTAATAGACTATATTAGGCCTACATTTTTCCATTTATTTAATTAATTTTAATAACAGCATGTCAGTAAGTCTGTTTAATACCCTTATTTTTTATTTTTTTATTTTTTTATTTTTTATTTTTTATTTTTTATTTTTTATTTTTTATTTTATATTTTATATTTTATATTTTTTATTTTTTATTTTTTATTTTTTATTTTTTATTTTTTATTTTTTTTACCCATAAATGACATTTTAGGTAGGCTGAACAGACTATAGGCTAAAGTATACATATTTTAAATGTATAATCAAAACTACTCTACAGCTGTGATCCGGCATTATCCGGTAATATAAACTGTCTCGTTAGTACAAGTTGGTGACACCTTTATTGTGAAGCTCCGTGCTAGCTTGTGTCTGTATTTGAGCTTCCGCCCAGCAGCTTGACGGCGCTCACGCTTGAAACGCGCTCAGCCGCTCCTGGTCCACGAGTGTCGGCTGTGACTGAAGAGGTGAGCTGTACGGGACCACATCAATAAACCTAAACCTGCCTCACTCTTGAACGGACCGTTTAACCTCTGCACGAACAACAGGTAAGTTTGCACATTGAGACGCTGATCATGTATTTTTTTTAATTACATAGCTGGTCCCATGCTTAATCAATTTGGCTTTGATGAGCAATTGCAGCTACTGGATCAGATTCATTGTAAAACATGCTGGCTTGTTTGGACCACACACTAATGCACAAGTCACGTGGTAATTTTTAGTGCCCTTAATTTAAAATCGGAACTTTTTATGCCTTATTACATTGAAGTCATCACTATGCCTGCAGTGTTTAGGGTCACAAATGAGGAATTTCAAAATTGCCTTTCTGGTGGTGGGCAAACCCTATAGATAACAACTCAACGGCTGCCTCTGCAGACTGTAAACATGCACACAGCCTGGCACATGTGCAAATAGCCCGCACAGTAAGACCGCAACAAAAGAAGAATTGTTTTAATCCTGCTTACTGCCCTATACAAACAACCACCCAGCAGCACCCTGAATGTTTGGTGAATGAGCAATAAGAAGAATGAAACTGGAGATTATGGGGGATTTTGGTTGTTTAGCAAGCAGAGGAGAAAGAGCCTTAAACACTTGCCATTATTGTAGTTTGCTCTACAGTATCATTATGTATTAAGGCAATGATGTGTAATGATGTGCTTCCTGTGCCTCAAAGATACAGTGAGACGCCTCATTCTGTCTCTGTGTGTTTGTCCGTGTTTGTGTTTTAACCTGCATTCTCTCATATTACATAGATCAGATAGCAGTATCGCTGAGGGCCTGCCATTTTAACTGCACTGATTAACAGATTGACTTGATCCAGTTCTCCTCACTCATTTTGATAATGCACCTTTTAAATCTATTTACAAGCACTTTGCAGTCACACTGACAATCTGAGCTTTGTCAACAATCAGTGAAGTACCCCACACAGGATTAGGATCTGCTACATTTTACTCATATAGAAGCATTTTGTACATTCCTTTGTTGAACTTGAAATGTCTGCAGGGAATGTCTTACAAAATATATTTTTACAGGATTGCCTTGTTAGAAAATCAGTCAATCAATATATGAATGAATTGCAAAAGTATTGTTATGGCAATATCAGCAAATGCAATATATCTATAGCAAAAGTCCCAATATATTACAGTAATGCCATAGTCTTTAATCTGACACTGACTCTGACGCTGCTTGATTTAGTCATGATTTTCTTACTTTGGTCTTATTTTCGTCCCTGTTAAGTCTTAACCAGAGGTGGGTAGAGTAGCCAATACTGTTAATCAAGTAAGAGTACAGAAATACTCAAATCCTGAGTAACTGTTTGAGCGTAATGTCAGATTATCTGTTTAATTTTGTGGTAATCTGGCAAAAAATTGAATGCTTTTTTCTTCTATGGCCGTAAACAAATACAAACATGTGCAACTACCAATGAACGTATTACACCTAAATCTATTGAGATACAGTGTGGGCTTTTTCTGTTCCAAAGTGAAGGAGTGAATCTACAAATAGCAATAATAACTCACTCTGCAGCTCATTTAGTAATTGGATGGTGAGGTTTCTTATTGCTGATGGATTAAGGGTACAATCAATTGTGCCACTTTGGACTATAAACACTAACCAAGCACATGACTGCATCAATGAGATGGATGGTGTGCAGCTATCCAGTTATTCTCTGCCACTTGACCCATTTTCTCCTAGGGGGATCAATCTACTAGCCTAAATGTGCAGAAATGAAACCCTCCGAGGAGCTGTGAGAGAGAGGGAGAGATGTGAAAGAGCGGTGAATGTTAAGGGCCTTTTCGTAGCAAAAAAAAAGGGGGTTTTGTGAAGCACCCCTCCATATGGCACATCGACAGGAACGTTCCGGGGGAAAGTGGCCTCTAATGAATAGGACTGGGATCACCTGAGGGGACAGCACACTTCAAAGAAACTTTTCACTGGCTTTTTCTTTGACTAAATCTCCACTTAGCCTCCTGTCTCTGTATCACATCTCTGATATATTCACTTACATAAAACTAACCCCAAGTGATCCGTGGGAAGAGCTGCACCAGTTTCTCACTCATTATATCGGCGAAATGACGATATTATGGAATCACGTCGGTGTTCGTCCGCGTCCGCTGATCCTAGCTGTGAACGCGATAACTCAAAAAGTTTTTGCTGGATCTTTTTCAACTGTTGCACACTGGTACATATCATGAAGATGCAGAATTGGATTGAGTTTGGTACATCTTCGATTAATGACAATTAAGTAATTCACTAATTACTGTTTGATGCACTTTTATTGAGCCCATAATCCTGCTGAACATAAACGAAATCACGTGAATGTTGTCACA
>JAVQKC010203460.1:0-12445 GCA_036025475.1 Philypnodon macrostomus | reverse complement strand
CAAGTCTAAACTAAGCCAGACCTAGACCAAGACTAAACCAGGTCTAAACTAAGCCAGACCTAGACCAAGACTAAACCAGGTCTAAACTAAGCCAGACCTAGACCAAGACTAAACCAGGTCTAAACTAAGACAGACCTAGACCAAGACTAAACCAGGTCTAAACTAAGACCTAGACCAAGACTAAACCAGGTCTAAACTAAGCCAGACCTACACCAAGACTAAACCAGGTCTGAACTAGGACAAAGCCAGATCTAAACCAGGTTTAAACTATAACTGAAGGTCTAAACCAGGTCTAGGCCAGGACTAAATCTGATCTAAACCAAGACTTTATTATGAAAACATTTGGTGAGGTTCCTTGGTCACACCCTTACAAAACTGAATATAATGGTGTCCCAAAACTGAACGTAAAGATAAATAAATAAAACTATGAGATGCTGTATAGAGGAGCGATAGTGACTCACAAGTACACGATGACGCAGGCACAAACAGATGTGGCCTTTAGCTGTTGAACACACACACACACACACACACACACACACACACACACATACACATACATGAAGACAACATTCTCCTCACTGTGTTCATTGTCTCATGAGGAGATGGAGACTCTCGCCTCCAGTCAATAGAAGAATATACTGTATGTGCTCTGGTGCTAAAATGGTGAAGACTCCCCGAGGTCCAAGGAAATATGTTAGTGCAGTGTGTAGAAGAAAAATGCTGCTTTCCAGAACATTAGTAGTAATTTTACTATATTACTTTTTAGTTAATAATCTAAGTTAATAATCTTAGTTAATAATCGTACTTACTTAAAAAAGTAATATCTGAGCATAATGACTGATGCAGTTTTAATGTTGTTATTAGACAGACAAAAATGAAAGTATATATTTCCTTGACTTAACAAACGAAGACACAAACAAACAGATCTGGAACCATTTTTAGCTCAACATAAACTATAACGTTACTAAAATTGATATTCCATAAATGTAAAAAATATGGTACAGCCAAGAACTCTGAATACTGAATAAATGTAACTCATACCCATCCTTATTTGTGCCGGTACCCAGCTCAAATAAATAAATGGAATGGATTAAATTTATACACACTTTTCTCAGAACTGAAAGCACTTTACAATTGAGTTTATGATCCTTTTCACACTGTTTATATAAATGACCTCTGTGTTAGTTAGTTAGTTAGGTGGTTGGTTAATGGTTAGTTAGTTAGTTAGTTAGTTAGTTAGTTAGTTAGTTAGTTGTTTAATTAGCTAGTTGGTTGGTTGGTTAGTTGGTTGGTTGGTTGGTTAGTTACTTACTTAGTTAGTTGGTTGGTTAGTTGTTTAGTTAGTTACTTAGCTAGTTGGGTTGGTTGGTTGGTTGGTTGGTTGGTTAGTTAGTTACTTATTTATTTATTCAGTTAGTTAGTTGGTTGGTTGGTTGGTTGGTTAGTTACTTATTTATTTATTCAGTTAGTTAGTTAGTTAGTTAGTTAGTTAGATAGTTAGTTAGTTGGTTGGTTGGTTGGTTGGTTAGTTGGTTGGTTAGTTAGTTGGTTGGTTGGTTGGTTAGTTGGTTGGTTGGTTAGTTAGTTACTTATTTAGTTAGTTGGGGGCAGGAAAATTATGAACAGTTAATCTGCAGATGTTATGGTGTGGTTGGATAGATATAGGATGTAATGGACCATAAAAATGATCAGATCTACTTTTTTTTTGGAGGGATATTTCTATATAAGAAATCCCTTATAATTATTACAGAACTCTGGTCCCATCATCACATTCTAGAACCTGCAACACAGCAATAGGCCTAAGTGAAGACAGAGGTGTTCCTAAGCCTTCTCCAGCTGGTTGTGGTTTATTAGCCTGGTTCACCAGTGCTCTGTGGCGGGGGCCTCTATACAACCTGAAGGGCCCTATAGCTAAATGTGTGTAGGTCTGACCTTGGGAAGTGATGACCTCATCAACATCCCTGCTGCAAAGCTAATCTGTTACATTCTGAAGGATGCTCCTCCAATGGAGCCACCCATGAAGGTGACATTGGTGAGCGGGCTGCTGCTGTTGGTGGAGCCTGAACCAACGTATTCAAATAAGCATGCGTGGTGTGTGGACCGGGCAGCACATGCATGCAAATACTGTGTTCAGTGTAACATGTGCCACACAGAGCTTATATTAAATTACCAGTGGGTGTGAAGGAGCGTGTCAATCCAAAGCATGGCCTGCAGCAGGTGTCTGCAGCCATCAAGTCAAAAGGGCAGAGTAAGTTTAATATGGAACAATATGAAGTATCAATGTATGGACTGATATAGCTCCTTTAAAAGCATTGTACAATATATGTACCTTTGTATTAGTTATCAACTAGTCGTTTTCCACAAACTTCTGTTTTAATCCTTAAATATTGGAATTGTTATGCTTCTCCCAGTTTGATAGCCTACTTAATGTGTACATTCAGGTCTGTCCAGCTACAGTAAAGGGCCAAAGGATAAAGTCAGTTATACTGTATGTGTACAATACATCGACTACATTAATGATTAATGTGTGCCACAGTTCAATTGTATAAATGATATATGATATGATATATATGCTCTATGTTGTGGACATGCAATATGCTATAACTTTAATATATAGACCTTCTTCTTCTCCAAAAAGAAAAAACATTGACATTATTTAGTTTCACTTTAAAAAACACCTCCAATGGGAGTTTTACGCACTCTTGCAGCCATACCATGCGCTTTACGGGCTTTGCTGATGAATTTCTGGCCAGTACTAAGTGTAGTGAACATATAATGCGGCCGACTGAGCTGTGCGTTCCCTTCTACTGTGTTTCTCTCAGACTCGGAGGAAAGCATGAGCGGACGGTTTCAAGCTCCCCTCTCACTGAATTGATTCTACTATGGGTCCGCTAGAAACACGGCGTAGACCAGCAGGGACACACATAACGGACTACTTATTCTATGTACACGTTTCAAACGAATTAACCAACTGAAATGACCAGATACATGTTAACTATCCATTGGTAAATTCGGTTCAGTACGCCAACATTACGCATATGCAAAGGATTACGCATGTCTCCAAAACGCACGTTCCCACCTCCCCCCTGTACCTAAACATGGTATATTCCACAATTTATTCCAGGGAAAGACTGACAGTTTTTTGGGTCATGAAGCAGCTGTTCAAGTCAGTGGCCTGTCCTCCCTCCGCAAGAATAAGGAATTAGTACATTTCAAATTAGATAACGACAAACGTTGGCGCAAGCAGGAAAAAAAGTATTGTCCGTAGCACAAAATAACGCTTTTTGACACAAATACAAATATAAAGATGATTACAGAAAAAAATAAAAATAGGCTACTGAAAATATAAAATTGAACACAAATGCTGTTTATTATTAAGTTACAATTATAAAAATGTATGGAAAATATGGATTTTTTAGCTGTTTTCTTTGTCATTCACAGTACTTGCATGCCCTATGCCCTTACCATTTAAGACCAGAAAAGCAGTGCACAATATTCAACTATGATACAATGAAAGTTGACCCGTCTTTTCCAAAGGCAATCCATCATGGGCTGGATACGGTGTTCTGTTACATTTCGCATCCTGGCACTTAAAAATACACTCAAATCAAATTTTCAAATTCATTTGTTCTTTTATCTAGTTTTAAATAAAGAATACATTGGTTTACATAGAACTACAAAAATAGAGTGGAAAAATCTGTGCATGTTATTATCAGTGAGTGAATGGTGTGTATGTGTGTTTATACATAACACAGGTCAAGCCCCTTGGAAACAGCAGCTAGAGGTCCTCTGCTTTTAAGTGGATTAAAAGTCCAGCACAATCCCCCGGGCCAGCAGGCATTGGACAGACTGGGTGTAGTTTAGATGAGGATTTAAGACTGATTATCTCTCATGCTGCTTTTGTTTTTGCGGCTACTGTAGCCTATACGGGTAATAGTGTCCAGGAATGACGTCACATTTAAACAGCATAGACTGGTGGTTCATACAGCCATTACATAAAACAATAATCAAACAATCAAAATGATCATTTAATAAATACAAATTGTGCATATATACTTTTGTAGCCAGCTCCCTCTGGCAGACTGACTGAGATGTGGCAGCAAAACTGTGATGAAGTGCACGGTGCGTGAACTGTCTTAATGTAGAGGCTGGATCAAACCATCTACCTTCTGGTTAGTGAACAACAACCATCACTGAGTCACTGCTGTCACTAAAAATCACACTACAAGCCATATGATGTTAAAAGTCACTCATTTATGTTAGATACAGACAGTTACAGAACCACTGAAGTTTTTCGACTGTACTGGGTTTATCCCATAAATGCTACTTTTGACCAACAGAACCGACTACCAGATCATTTAAAAGTCAATTATGTACAACCATATATCCACTTTCTACTACTGTTTTTGGGCTGTACTTTGGTAAGGCTTGTATTTCGTCAACATCCATTTTGCTCAATTACGTCACTTGTGAGTGTATTATCCACATAGGTATTAGTTATTCAGACTGCACATCCCTGGGCTCTGTTTCTCTCCATCTGTCTTCAATCTGTGCCCCATTCTCTCTACTTTGAACATCAGCTGTGAGTAAGTCTGGATGTATACCTGCACTGTTTATGTTTAGTCTGCCATCAAGCTGCCTGTCTCTTATCTGTGCTACAATATAGGAGCTATAGTCTCTGTATAGCCCTGCTCTGTAATTCTTACAGTGTCTCGGCACCAATTAACCAGGCCAATATCTCTGTGCACCACCTGATGCAGTTTTGGGGACAGTTTCTTGAAAAGTAGGCTACTTCACACTGGCCTATCGGTCAACGCTTTTGCATGAAGAATATATTAAGGCTTTAAGTGTGTTTTAACTGGCTTATTTTATTTCCCATTGAGGACTGTGGCACATTTTACTTAAGCATCTGATCTTGTTTGTGCACGTTTTTAAGAACTCAGAATTACAATGATAATGAAATACCTCATTTTGACCACAAGGACAACCTTCAGCAGGCCCTACGTTAAGGGAAAAAATAATTTAGCAGAATTCTTGACAGACAAAGATGGCAGCCATTTTGGATAATTTTGAACAATGGTCATTTTTTCCATCCAGAAGTAAAATGCCACATGTTCTCTCCAGGTTCAAGCTTGCATAAGAAGCCATCATGTCTACATGTTTTTGGCAGTATTCATCTTGGTCATTTGATAAGTATATAGACCCTTTCAAGGTTTGGAAATTCTGGAATGGGGCAACTGGAGGCATAATAGAGAAATTAGCATGAGCCACAAAATATTACAAATGAAGATGGTTTTGGCAAATGACAACCACTCTGCCACATGTAGGTGATGTCAGAGCCTGGTTAGGAAACATTAGTGAATGTACCTCACATTGTATGTTTATTTAATGTACACATTAATAACAGTTAGACTTTTGGAGGTAAAATTCTTGATTTGAAGGATTTACTGGACAAGTCCTTACAGAAATAATGCTTTCAGCTGCCTTTATTCTGTAATTTTGAACATTTTAAAGACAATATTTTTTGGAATCATTAACTTTGTTCCATTGTGTATGCATTATGGGGCAACAGTTGGAAAAAGATCAGTGTGTAGATTTGAATTAACTTGGTACCTAACCTAACAACAGTATCTATTCACAACCCATTTCTGACTGTAATATGTAGCTTCTCTGTGTGCTTCCTGTCCATCACACCTGCCTTGTACTGCCTAACATGGGGTCTAACTGGTGAGTATTTTTAGCAGAGCCCCACACTGCTTTCTGGGAATCTTTTGTGATGCCGCGCCCCCCAGTGAACCAAAGTGTGAACGCTCATGCTTCACTGTATACCCCAGAGATGATCTTTGTTTAACTTGTAAAGTGCCCATTGTCTTCCTCAACCCTCAAAACTTTCTTGGGAGGAGAGGTTTGGTTTCATAGACTCTGTTGCTTGGCATGTTTCAAAGTATTCTATAGAAACTGGAAATATTTTTTGTCATTTGTAAAACTCACTGTATTTTCTATAGTCCCAGACAAAAACATGAATACAACCCACTCTAGTACAGTACAAGCTGCTAATATGTTCAACAGTGCCCGCCCCCTATGGTTCCGGAAGTCAAAATCCCAT
The DNA here is from genome assembly GCA_036025475.1 of Philypnodon macrostomus. Classification (NCBI taxonomy): domain Eukaryota; kingdom Metazoa; phylum Chordata; class Actinopteri; order Gobiiformes; family Eleotridae; genus Philypnodon; species Philypnodon macrostomus. The sequence goes on along the minus strand of JAVQKC010203460.1, from coordinate 6,339 downwards.
TCATTTTGCTATAGACATTTTGAAAAATCTATATTTTAAGAGTTTAAAAGATCGATGGAGGCAAATCAGCGATGTGGTAAATCACGATCATAGCACATATATGTTCAATCTGAAAATGAAACTTTTAAACAGGATTTTGCTGAGTTTCATATATTCATGTAAGGGCGAACATATTGAGTTACACACAGCTGATTAGCCTCGATCGATTTAAACTCTTAAAATATGGATTTTTTTGAAAAGTCTATAAATGGGTTTTTTACTTCCTGAACCAGAGGGGGGCGGGGACTGTTGCGCTCTATACATAAACCATGTATAGGGCGGGTTAATGGGAAAAGCCAATAACTGGTCTCTGCCTGAATCCCCGTTGTCGCTATTCAGTATGTTGATTCCTTTTTAGTCTATACCAGAGACTCCCAAGCTGGGGTCTGTGAAGGTCCTCCTGCAGGGGGCCCCAAAGCTGTTTAACCCTTTGATAGAGTTAGTATTTAAGTGCGGACTAGAGTAACATTGTATTTGTAGAAAAGCCCAACCAAGAAGTTGAGAATTAGAATTAGCGATAAACTCTAAATGCAGAACATCAGTTCCAAGCTTTGTATTGACACTATGTTTCAATTTTTAATTCAACAGAGTGGCCAGTACGGGTCAGTGCAGCCAACATTTGCTTTTGTTTTTAAAAGGGAGGGATTTTATGTCTCATCGTTTGGTTAAAATCATGTGTCCGCCTAAAAATAAACTCTTTGAAGTGACTGTAATTTGGAAACTGAAAGCCCACAGACAGATCAGAACTGAGGATACTTCTGGGGATTTCTGTTTTGAGACACAAAGAGAGTGAAATCATTGCATCATACAGAAACTATTAAATGTGGTTACAACATTACGGGTGTCCATTTGTTCAACAAGAGCCCAATAACAACTAAAGAGTGTTGTATTTCTGGGTCAGCATATTAACAATACTGTATATGCTATCCTATGAGGCAACATTGCTCTGTGGGTCTGGTTTGAACCACTTTGTGAGCGGCGTCAAGTCAGATCAGCTTTCGGATACTTGTGTCAAAACATGAACATAAAGGAGGACAGATAACAAACAGAAACCCATGTGATCTCTATGACATAATGTGAGCTTAAAGACTGCAGGTCGTAATGTATACGCTCACTTAAGGGGAGAATTTAATAAGAGCTTTTGTCCATATATACCTCTGTGTAAACTAGATTTCCACTGGTGGGTGACACGTCTTGGAAATGTCTTGAAGATGTCTTGAAAATCAGAGGAAGATGCAGTAAAAATGTAAAAATACTAAATTGTGACTAAAATGTGATGTTGCTATTTGTAGACAGCATGCAAACCAGGCCGGCCCCTACAAAATAAAGCAAATAATTTCATTTTATGGACAGAAATGGCAACAACTACTCAAAGCATCTGTAGGAAGAAGGTCAGGGTGGTTTAAATTGGACATTTTTGGTGTGGGAATGTGGAATGTGAAGATAATTCTTCATATAACAAGAACATAGTTAGGTCTTCATATTCATTCAGGTCATGGAGGTAGCAGTCAAAGCAGTGACGTCCAAGTTTTCCTCTCCCCAGACACTTCCTACAGTTCCTCAGGGGGATTACCAAGTCTCTACCGCCACATCAGCCAGCCACTTTTCAAAGCACATAGCTGTCTACATACAAACATTGCACATGATCTGTAAAGTGGACCACAAGCTGTTTGGACATTGTGGACCACGTTAAGCAATAAAAACCACCATTAGAGAATAAATCATCTTGTTATTTCTTTGGGTTTACTTTTTCATATTCATATACTTAGGTTAGGTCAGATGCCCTTCCTGATGCACATTGTCAATTTTTCCAGATTTGGGACTTACCTAAAAAGAATACTGGCTTGTAACCCCCTGTAACTATAGATTACAACCAGTATTATACCTCTCTAGTGAAAAAAGATTGAATAAAAATGGATGATTAATTTCTGTTCACATCAAGTTTATGAAATATTGAATGAATTGTAATAAATGCACATTCAATAATCCAGGCTTTGCCCAAGTCTCACACACTGCTTATTTAAATCAGAATAATCGTGACCTCTTTGGTTCATCACAGACGCACGACCCAGCGACGTGATGTCATCAGGGTCAGAGGTCAGGGTCGTTGTGCCCACTCAGTGGAACTCCCTCCGGCTCCAAAACAAAGTCCGGCTTTATCCACAGTCACCCTCTGCTCCAGTCACAGAGAAATGTGTAGAAAAACCAAGAGGCAGAAGCCAGAAAGTCTCAATAGATCATTTTAATTCAAGTATTTGAGTAAAGCTTGGCGATTATTCAATACAAATCAGATTTTCCATTATCGAACAATGTGGCATTTGTCCAAAAATAATTTAATCTTGACTTTCGACGGGATATGAGATGTCTACTATGAGATGTCAATGGTATTGAAATGTATGGGCGAGCTATTGCATGGAAGCAAGATATAAAAGCTAGCATTGGTGGAAAACGATGACTCAATATGCAATAATTTGTGTGAGATTGACAAGAAGATAAAGAAACAGAGAAGAAAGTCTTGATATTGATTCTTATTCTGCTGCTTAGTCCTCTTAGGGTTCACAATGATGCAGTTGTTATTACACAGTTATTGCTCCAACATTAGTTCACTATGGGATGTTAAGATTCACCAAGTCACCTATACACGTCTGACTGTTGGAGAAAGGCAGCGAGAACCCATAGAACACGAGAAGAACATTCAGACTCCATTTAAAGAGTGTTTATCAGTTTATCACTGACTAGTCCTTTCATACCATGTATTAAATAATTCACCTCCAAAGCAAAAAATATATAAATATGTATATACTTTCTGTTAAAGTTCCAATATTATGGTCTATAATATGGTAATGGTCTGTTTTGGACACATTTAAGTTATAATTTTATCTTTTGCAACATCAAACACCCAATATTTTTTTAATGCAAGCTGTTTTGTGCAGGTCCCACTTGGACTGGATGAGAAACGTCTGCTTAGACACCTGTCTCATCTGTCCCTGTTTCAAGACAGGAACCATTTGTGCCGGTTTTCGGGGGGTTCCAACAAACACCCAAGCCTTGACACCCTCACAGCTGAGCACACAATCTTCTCCAATCAAATATGTTGTTCAATGGTGGTGGCAACAATGCTTCTCTGGGTGCGTTTGTTGACCGTGCTGGAGCAGGCAAGAGCACTTTCATGAATTGGTCAATCCATTTTTTCAGGTCTTGGAGCGGACTATTGGTCAACATAATTATTTACTCAGACTTGCCCAAATGAAACACAACATAACTTTGGGAGCGTTTGAGGTAGAAACAACATTAGAACATTGTTAAAAACTGAGAAAAGTCAATTTTGCAGAATATAGGACCTTTAAAATGTGTGGACTTACTGGTGAGTTTAAGCAGGAGAGTTAACAAGATAATTACTATATTCAAGTGGCCAGATGTACCACTACAGATAACTCCAGCAGGGTGTGGTCTCCCCCTCCTCTCACAGTGCCATTGTCTGCAGATGTGCACACGACAACAATAGATTTGATTGACAGGACAGCTCCCCAAAAAAACCTCAGGGTCCAAAATGGAGGCTTTGTTTCCTTAGCTTACATTGTGGTGGACAAAGAGTGGGCTGCAACTGGCCCAAGGGGGGAGGAGAGTTTTATGAGTAACTTTACAAGTCACTATTGGACCGAGGAGGGAGTCTATTGTAGGCACAGGGCAGTATGTTTTTAGCACAGCTACAATGTATTATAATAGAGTTTCTTGTGCTTTGACACATTAGAAAATTAAGGGAAAATCTGCTTTTTCCTTTTAGGATTTTTTTTTATAGATTTGATGATTACCTGCTAGCAATAAGGGCTCCTGTTTTAGCTATTTATTGTACAATTGCAAATCATTAATATATGTATTTAAACCAGCCAATCATATCTTGACATGTTTCTATGGCATAGATAAAAAAGCATATTTGGTTGAACCAGTCAACCTGCATCAAAATAAGCCAAGGCATCAACACATCTGGCAGATTCAATTATTACCGTTTATTTATACACTATAGTCACAAAATGGATGCATATTAGGGTCACTCCCTGTTATTTTTTTAAAGTTAGAGTACGTGTTCTCCTTGTAGCTCAGTGGGTTCTCATCAGACTATCAAAGCTTAATTTAAAAGATAGGACTATAATACATTTAAAACATTTTGACAAAATTGCAGAATGTCTGACGTTTTTTTAATGACAAATATTGCGATTAGATTTGCAATATTGCTTTTTAAAACAAACATTCAGTTCAGGGAAGTTTTTTGAAAGCATTAACTCTTTCACAAGAATCACATTGTGTTAATATTATATTGCCTACAAATTTGCTAATTGCCACTAATGTTGCAATTTCTATTGATTAATTGCGCAGCTCTGGTCGCAGGGTTTTACATAATACGACCATGTACCTCCCCTGTGTCCGGTCTGAGAGGGACACACTTTGTACTGACCATCTGTCAAAGGAACACTCTCCACTCAGACGAGAAGAGGATGAGTGTCTTTGAGCAGGACATGTGTTTGTCCAGAGCTGCTCTTTGAAGACAGCCACTAACCCATGACACAGCTGCTGGACCAACCTCTGTTCCTTTTCATCAAAGTCACTCAAAATATTTAGACTACACCGTAACTCCTATAACTGGTAAAAAAAATACCTATTCATTATTCTGATGTTTTCATGACTTCTAATGTCTCCAGACTTCCCTCTTTCCCAGACACTTCCTCCAGTTAGATCAAAGTTACAGATGTTACAATACTTACTTAGCAAAGTGACTAAAACATTTAAATCCAACCCAATTCATAATGTCAGTTGTCAAGACAGTTTGTACCTGTGTGTAAATGTAACATGGTAAATTTGGTGGTGGTTGGAGAGGCCCTGGTTCTGCCACTCTGCGCTATAGGACGGCTGTGGTTCCAAAGGAAGCTTACCACCACCAGTGTTGTCCATGAAGGGAATGAATAAAGACCTATTCCAGTGGTTCTCAAGCTATTTACACCTCAGCTTTCCAAGTGTCATTGGCCGTAATAAGGACTAACCTAGGTCTAAACTAAGACTAGAAACTGGTCTAAACCTGATTAAACTGTACCTAAACCATGACTAACCATCTGTAGTCTGCACATAAAAGCATAGTCCGACTTTGCATGTAAATATCCTAACTTTGGTACCCTATCCTTGACTCACCATGCTTCACGCTGGGGACCACGTTAGGGCAGATCTCCGTCAGATGTGGGCCAGTGGAGTGTGTTGGCTCTGGGCCGGTTTAATGCGGCAGGGGCCCTCGGGGAGACCATTGTTCTGGGACTTGCAGCACAACGGGACACCAGTCCAAGAAGCACGGAGGCAGCCTTTGAAGACAATCTAACATGGGCCAAGTTTACGGGGATCGTCGCAGTGGGTTTAAGGGTTTAAGGGGGAAAGGAGGACCCCCAGTGCAGCAGTTTAATAAAGATATTTCATACTTTTAGAGGCCCCTGAAGGAACTAAGAGCAGGGCAGATGATTGTAAGAGCCATAGGAGGTGCTGGGGGAGGGGTAAGAAGATAAGAGAATGTAGTGGAGGATAGGGAGGACTTCCTCTGTGTACATATACAGACCAGAAATGCAGATATAAAGAACATGCAGTACTGAACAGGGTTTACTCAAGTCTTTTTAAGATTTCTAATGTATATATATTTGGGGTAATCTAAAATTCTTCAGTTGTGTTGTGAGTTAATGCGAGCATAAATGATTTTGATTGTATGTTTCATGGTAAAAGCCACAACTCCTACTGTCTGCCATTTCTGCTGGAGGTTCACCACCTCAAGCTCATAGTGCTGGAAAATTATCTTTATCTTCCATTGGGATTGACAAACTTTGACTGATCACATGTCATAAAAAACTAATTTGCTCCCATAAGCTGTGCCTACGCTTCTTGTCAACAGTGAACTATACTGTTGGAAAATACTAGAAAAGCGGCTATTCCAGCACAATGTCTGTCTGGTGAGCTCGAGAGATAAAATAAAGATAAACCTGTTAACCTAACTTTAATGTTGCTTTGATGTGACAATATATCTTTAGATATCTATAAAACATATCTTGAAAATGTGATGATTTAATAACATTAGCATCACCACTCATACTCATAACATTAACGTCACCACTCAAACTCATAATATTAACGTCACCACTCATACTCATAACATTAACGTCACCACTCATACTCATAATATTAACGTCACCACTCATACTCATAACATTAACGTCACCACTCATACTCATAACATTAACGTCACCACTCATACTCATAACATTAACGTCACCA
>JAVQKC010203447.1:0-19148 GCA_036025475.1 Philypnodon macrostomus | reverse complement strand
TCTCTCTCTTTCTCAGATGAGCCTTTAATCAGACAGATAGGACTTATTATATATATATATATATATATATATATATATATTACATTATATTATATTATTATCTCATATGTTATGTTTATTTTTAGAGAATAAATCATAGTAGGCATTTGCATATTATCTTGACCTTTTGTCATATGCACACGTAGACGTTTTTAAAAATTCCCCTAATTTTGCATCTTTGTTTGTCTAGACATCCTTTATAATTGACATTGTTCACTGACATACATTAATGCATAATAATGGTGACCTTGCCTAAATGAGTTGTGTCAGTATGTTGACAACAGGGTAAGGCTATGCGTTTTGATTTCCGCTCTGCAACAATAGCAGGGAGAGCTACAGAGTGCCATGTAATGGATGTGTTCAGATTCAGGGCCTGAGAGGAAGCGCTGATCCTCCCTTCCACCTTATACTAGCCGTAGGACAGAGCCTTAGTGGGCAGAGTACTGACCATATTTGACAAAGCAGTTATCACAACTGAAGCTCTTCCAATTAGTCCTATCTGTTTGATTAAAGGCTCATCTGAAATGTACCCCTGCTTTACAGAGGAGCCGCAGACAATGCAACCTTTCTCCAAAAAATATATTTGTCTAAAAGTTGTTTTTTCGTCTTCTTCCACACCAGACTGGGGTAGACTGAAGTGGTCAGACGTGCGGCTTTAGCCACAAGAAGGCGTGAATTCTTCTGTAAATGAATGATGTCTGACCAGAAGACAAACTGCACCTCCACCGCTCACCCACCCACTCAGCGCCGGACGATGACCCCTGACCCTTTTATGTGTTTATATCAGATCATGGAAGTGAGAAATATAGTGATGAGTCACTCAGTCTGTTTACACTCCAGTGTCACGCAAGGAAGGAAATCAGGGCCGGTCTGCTGGCGAGGTGAGAGAGGACCTCGTTCACTAGTGATGTTTCTGGAACGGACACAATTTATATAATGTCATTTCAGCTCAGCAACAGGCCCCAGTGTACGTGTGAAAGTGTGATCTGAGGATGTCTCAAGACAACTTTGATGTGATTTGGTCTTGTAATTTTTTTGTTACTTAATTTTACTGAAAGAGATTTTTCTTTTAAATAAAAAGAAATGTCTTATTTTCTTAAAAATTGAAATGATGCATTATACAATTACAATAAAATGATTCATGAAAATATGAGATAATAACTTGATATTAATATTAAATTTGACCTTATTTATAATTAAAACATTTTTAACCAATAAGTATATTTATTACAACAAGAGAATGAATTTGTAAAATGAAACCTCAACTGTTGAATTAAAGTGGTTAAATTAAATCTATTGTATATTGTTGTCATTGTGTCATCACACAATATTGAATGTAGAAAACACATATAGATATCAATTATTTCAGTGTATATAAAAATGCTGTAATGCTAGTTTCTTTTGTGTGTATATATATATATATATATATACACTTCAGAAAAGTCAAGCACTGATGTTCTCCAATTTTTTCCTGGGTTCTTTCTTGATATATTTATTTTCATATTCATGACACGTGTATTTTTAGTTCATTGTGCCCATTGTGGGTTTATTTGTAATTATATATAGTTAGAAACAGTTTACTTTTGAACACTTTGAGGCAGAGCTGTTTTCCTGAGCCGAGCTCTCGACTGTTGCGTCCGTGTTGGTGTTAGTAACTTCATTGTCACTAGTGTATGGCTATAGTATCAGATTGCACACTGTACACTTCACCACAAAAGGAGAGACCACAGCTTTTATTTTGGTCAGTCTCTTCTGAGTTGTAATTGCTGTCAGTGGCTTTGATGGATAGTTTTGCCCATCACTGTATTATTAAGTAATCAGGCTTACCACAGTCAACTTAATTCCAGCTACAGCTCAGAGCTTTGTGCTAATTAAAGGTTTTTGTGCAAGTGTTTATTTTGTGAATTTTTAAAATATAGTTGTCTGGGACTGATTGTATTTGTGGAAAGTTTCGATGCGAGAGTCCTGTAGGGTCATCAGACTGTAGAGTGGAGGATAACAGGCTAAAGTGGCATTTGAGTTTTAGTCTTAGGCCTGATGTTGGTTCATTAATAAACCTGTGTTTGGTAAAGTACAAACAATCTAAGAGTGACTGAAGACAGAGCACGGGGACACTGTAGGTACATTGATGGATAGTCATATGGTAAAACAGAACATGAGCTTTACTGTGGGGACAGAACAGAGCCGTGGGACATGCTTCATGTGTGATTTATTTGGTTCAACCGATTCATTAATTTAATTGGAAAGAACATTGCATTACATATTATATTTTTGTTTTCGATGTAAAAATCAAATACATATCATTGAAATTTAACTAATTTGATCAAATATGCTTAAATTTCTCACCTGTGTGGATCTTGTATAATTTAAATTTTTATAGGTCTTATTCTTCAGGCAGTTCCAGCTCTGTTTAGAGGAACTAGATTAGTATACGGCTAACATGTAGAGTGTGCAACAAATAAAATAATCATTATATAAAGGCTTACATCCCCTTTATGGTCATATAACTGTACAGTCACCCGTAGAGCAAAAACAAGGATTAGCCAGTGCGTGGGCGGCATCACTATTTTTTGAGTGAACATAAGATTACAGACACAAAGACACATGGTTCCACTTGGATGTCTGCTGATTCCAGTGAATCAATCCTAAATGACACCTATAGGATACACAGCGGGGATTGGTCTGTGATGCAGATTGGTGGTGGTTCGCACATGAAAGAATAATAAATATGGTGTGGCAAGCAGGCAGAGCTCTTCAGTCCACACACTGCAACCATAATGGGACACATACCAGCACCAAGGGAGAGCGGGGGCTGCTGCTGTTTGGAGTTACTATAGAAACAAACTATAGTGAATCATTTTTAATATATGTGTATGGAGTAATTAATATCCATGTAAATATATTTGTCAATGAGCGTAAATGGTTAAGTGAGTCACTGATCTGTTCCTTGTCACCAATTACTAATCTGTTGCAGTTTTAACATCATTGAATGGAGCTCACAGTATCAAATGGCTTTTTAACCGCTTCCAATCAGTGTCTTCATCAGTTGCTGTATCTGTGTCTGAGCTGAACCCAAGCATAGTAATGGTAACACAATACAGGCCTTTGCCATCCTGGCATCAGACATGATACTCCAGTTAGTCTTCCTGATCTTTGTTAGGCCAACAGTAATATAACTTTTATGACAGTTTTTCCCGTGTCAGGGTCTTGTGATCGTCTCCGGCAGGTGAATGGGCCAGTGTCTGTGGCACATTTGTTTATAAATCATATGTCACCATTTTGTGTATTATTAAGACAGTAGGTGGTCAGTTTGCCAGATTTCATTAAATGTATTCAACCCCACCACAGCTACAGGATTTATCATCCTGTAATCTGACATGTTTTAGATCAGTACAATGCAAAGAAAAATGATCACAGACAGAAATGATAATTTAGTGCTGTCTGTTGTCTAAGCCTTTCTTATCAAGACGTGGTCGTTGGTGCCATTGAGATGTATTCTGGTCGACTCCTGTCTGATGCTCTCCATCAAATCCCCCCGAGATCTGCCCCTGACCCTTCTGCCCCTGCACTAGGGTCTTACTCCTGGTATGACCTACGGCCCCCTCAACAGCACCAACAACAGGGTACGCACACACACACACACACTGTTGAAGAGCATATATTCACTCCCTCAAATTCAGCCCTCTGCAGATGCACTGTTTGTCCAAATAGACTACCTGTCTACAATGTTTAAGGAGTGTGTGGCCACCAGAGGTGCTGTGACCCTGGGGTGCAGGGTGATAAGACCTCCATAACTCTACTTTATCCTCCTGCTCATTATCAACCTGAATCCAGGCTTTACCCTGAGCCTGGGGGCTACAGCGGGATGTCCAGCTTCAGACACACTGGCTCAGGCCAAATACAGACAGCACTCCACTGCTTTTTGCTTTAGAGAAAGGATTAAACATGCAGGATCAGTGGATTAGCTTAAAGTGATACAATTAGACGTGTTGTGATGTGTCGTTGTCTAGTTATTTTCAACACAAAGCCAGGTTACATGAAATGAGAGCATTTGCACAATCACTGAATTGTACTGAAGTCCAGCGGAGTCAGGGATTTGGTTTATGAATATGAATCATTTTTCAACTTCTTACTGTTATTCCTGGCCTTGGGTTTGTGGTTCCTGGTCACACACCTTTCATCAGCTTCTTTAAGTGGCTAAACATCTTTTGGTTTTCATTTATTTTACAGCGATGTCTGTTTAAGGGAAGGTTATATAAACTGGACCACTATCTCACCAGTGGTAACATAATGGATGTTTTTACACTGGCCAAAGAAACTCAAATACCACTATTTAAAATATTATGGCAAAGTCTGTAACTCTTTGTATACCGAGGACGAAGTTTGTGTAACAATTGAGGCAGCAATGGACTCTAAGCATTTAATAGATATTGATAAATGTCAGATAAAACATATATACCCTAAAGGGAGTTAGAATAACAATAACAAAAAGAAAGCTTGATGAAAGTGAGTACCATTACATTTTGCTGTGAAATATATGACCACGTGTCAGTGAAGAGGAGGAGGTTCACTACAATGAGCTTTGGCAGACCCAATACAAGTAACCATATACAATATCTTTGGTTTGTGAGACCCCACGCAGAGGCACGCTAACGTACATTCATTTGCCACTTTATTAGGTACACCTGTCTGTTTCCTCTAAATGTATTAATCAGCCAATCACACAGCGCATTTCGTCGTGAGGTATGTCCTGGTATTAATCTGGTTTCGACCCAGTAAACCAGGACTAAACCCGGTCTAAACCAGGACTACAAAGGATAGACGCAAGGCTGGTTCCAGATGTTAGAACTTTAAACCAGGGCCAGAAGCATGGCCATCTGTACCTATTAAAATGGCCAGATAGTGTAAGCATTGTGTAATATTGTGGATTTTCCTGCTCCTCTCACTAAGTAACACCGAAGGTTACTGGAAAATAGCTCTAAAATGATTCATAATTTGGCTGACTTTTACCACATGCATGCACTATTTTCTTGAACGAGAAGAGCAGCGATGGGGTCAGAGGCACGTAAATTTGTTTTAATTTCCAAATTGGCTTTTAAGCAGAGGTCAAAGGTCAGGTAAGTACAACAGCCCTGACAAGATAAGCACCTGTTTCTGTGGTCCTTAGCGAGTTAGCCTATTACTCCTGATGTGTAAACGCCTCAAAGGCCCAGTACACAAATGACGTAAAGATAGAGAAAACAGCAGACTGACTTTCTCAAGCAAACACTAACACTGTCAGCACCTCACGCCTCCACGCTCGAGACCGACGGCAGATTACCTGACTTCAAACTGCTCATCAAAGACTCATCTGATGCTTTGTTTTCTGTGCGCGTCTACCTTGTTAGTGTAAGATCTATAATTGACTGATTCAGATTGCATATTACACTTCACGTGTTAGAAGAAGATATCTATAAGGTTACTGGCACAGTGTGGGCACGCAGGTCCTGGGGCAGGAGCTTGTGCAGTAAACAGGCAAAGAGGAAACCACCTGTCTTCGCCACATTTTAGCACCTATAATTACAGTAGTCCATCCTTGGTTACAAAAGTACTATTTTAACTCAACATCAGTTACTTTTTATTGTTTACACGCTTAAACTTACTGGCTCTTTAATTAGGTAGTTCTATTGCTTCTACATGCAAATATTAGCAAATAATATTAAGGCTCAAACTAAGTACAGAGTGTACCTAATAAAGTGGCCAATGAGTTTAAGGTAGATGAAAATTTTAGTGCCAGTTTTAACTAAGTTTTAGTAGAAATTTGCTTAATTACCTCCGCCAAGGAGGTAATGTTTTCGGGAGTGGTTGCCTGCCTGTCTGTCCCTCTGTGCGTCTGTCCGTCTGTGACTACTCAAAAACTACTGAATGGATTTGGATGAATGACTCGATTTTGGGACTGATCTGGATTACGGTCTGGATTCAGGAATTTAAAATGTATAATATTTTCTCTATATAAAACAAACTGCTCTAAACAGAACTGGGTGATATTTTCATTTGAATTGAGGTCATTAATACAATTAATACTCCTTAATACGTGGGGAGTTCACTACAAAAACTGTACAAGCCGTTATCTGGGCTTATAGATGTGGACAGTGGAAAAAGACAAAGTTATGTTACTATAAATTTTCATAAGATGTATATTTATTATTCCCCATGTGCACAACACACTTAATCAACCATTCTTAAACAAGCAAATGCAACACAAAGCAGTTGTAACTTTAAGCGGTTGTTTCTGTGTTTGTGATAACCTCTCATTGTGTTAAGATTATTTGAATGATTATGAATGTTGTCATTAATAGAAACAAAGAAAGAAAAGTCACTATCTTTTCATTTTTTCTGGAGGGGGGTCCAGACCACAGAAGGTTCTATATGCGTATAGAGTACATATAGAAGGATAGAAGGAGGTCTGCACTGCTTTCTAGTTTTAAAATGTAATTTAAAATTGTACATATCATCAAAACAATATTTCTGTTTCAAATAAGCTTAACAGACTTAGATTGGTTAGTTTTATTTTTACAGATATACTGTAAGTCACATCATTTATACTCTTCTGTACAATACAGTATCTGTAAAAGACTTGATTTACAGATATTACCAGGACAGTAATACTAAAAACTAGATTTTTAAAATATCTGTTGTTTCAAACTGGTTTGAGGCAAAGATTCCTCTAAACATCTTAAACTGTGGGGAAATGTGGACAACATAAGTACCATATCTGTCAAAGTATCGGTCTACTTTGAGATGGCACATAATATTTTAACACTAGGATTCAACCCAAACCTAAATAGACTTCAGAGTGTTGAGGTGCAGTTTGTGTGGTGTGGACAGGTGCTCATTAAACTGTCAAACCGTATGTGATTTCTTTCACACTGTCGACAACTCTTTTTATTGCAAATCAAATCTGTTTTTAAAATGTGTAGATTTTGTAGTTTTTCTATGTTTTATTACATTTATCTTATTTAGAGAGTGCTGTTCATCCACACTTAAAACATTAGGTTGCTTGTGTATATAGTCCTAAATATATGTATATAGGCATTCTTTATCATGTGTTGTTAATTAGACACACTGACAGGTGAATGTGAAGCTGTACCACGATACATTTACACAATACAAACTGTATTAGCAGCAGGAGCATGAGGAAATGTGATTCAGTTGCTGGTCACTCTCACCCGCCACAGGATTTAATTTCTTGAACTCAGCACCTAGCTTCCCACAGTGAGTACAGTATATGTGAGTGACAAATAGAGAAGGAAACTAAGTAGATTTGACAAGTGTATGGTCCAGAGAAGGATTGTGTTTGTGCTGCAGCCAAAAGTGGCAGTGGTGATAAGAAGGGTCAGTCCACATGAATTGGGGTTACAGCTGGAGAAGTGCAGTAGAGGTGCATTGTGGGTAATGGTGGCATTTAGGGGCGCAGGAGTTTGAGAGGTCACCAGTCTCACAGACAGGGTGTGTAGCTGTATATTGTTCTGAGGCAGGCTGCCGTATGAATGACTGTACGGTGGACTGAAATCATATTCTCACCATTGTCTATGGGAATGTGCGAAGTCATGAATTTTCTGAGCTCTTCTGCAGTTTGACAATTGGAAGTATTATGTAAGATTTCCGTAAGTACTGTGCTAACTTGCTAACATGCTAACACACATCCACTGATAAAAGTAAGACGCTGCTCTACTTACAAATTGTACAGTGATCATTCACATGCAATATTTTTCTCAATGTCTCAAGTTAGTTAAGTAGATCAGTCCAGCTAAATGATGTGCATTCATCTCACATGGATTAATTCCCATTATTTATTAGTTTTTAGCTTTAAGCAAAATAATTATCCTATCAGCATTAAGCTCCACATTCTAGATTGTTTATGAGATTCCTTAAATTGCATCAATGTTACATCGTCTATGGTAGGTGAATGCACATACTTCTAGTTGGACTGATATCCCGGCCTGAAATATTTTCAGTGTACATACATCTACAAATAGATGCTTTATTCCTTAGTGTCTAGAGCAGGGGTGAGCCAGCTGGGGCCCGGGGACCACATGCGGCCCTTTGGGCTTTTTAATCCGGCCCACCAAGCATTTTCTCATATTTTTTAAATGATAAAATATTTCCAATTTATCACTCACGTTGTGATAACCTGCAGTAACCAGTTAACTCCACACGGACGTATTCTTTCACTGAGGTCCAATCGAAGGCTGTATGTTTCATTTGGGAAGAAATGGTTGAGTTTACAAAGAATATCAGCCGGCACAGTTGGCACATTTTTAAACCTCATGTGGCCTTTGAGTCAAAAAGTTTGCCCACCCCTGGTCTAGAGCATCATAAAAGGGAGATTCACAAGAGTAAATATTTGGCACACATTGGTTTATCTTCTTCATGATGAACAAATTCTATAATCTCTTTTGTGTTGCACACCAAGTACTGTGTGTCCCAGCTCTGCTTGGTTGTGCCAGTGAAACCCTCTGTAGCCCCATAGACTATTTCACTTTTAAAGTCCAGTTTCCCTCACACGTCGCCCAGGCTGGATCTCTCTTGTTACTAGCGTGAATCTGTCAGTATGACGCACCTCTGGTTTGTCTTGGCGGTCACTCTGCTGCTATGGGATACAGATGTGAACAGTCTGTGTGTGTTTCCCAATTAAAGCATTAATCCAAATCAACCTAAATGATCACACACAACGTAACAACCACCGGGAAGGCCAATATTTCTCAACTGATTTTCTCTCTATCCTGTCCATTTCTTCTTCTTAAATGTCCATCTCTTCTCACCCTATGGCCTCTTTAATTGTCTCCATCACCTCTTCAGTTCATCAGAGAAGCCCAGCTCTCCCCCTTCTCCTCAGTGATTACTCACCCCACATTCCTTAAGCATGCATCAAAGCGGCCAATGCTAAATGTGGAAAAAAACCAATGTGCAGAAGAAGGAAGACAATAGTGTGCAATGTGGCTCCGCTCAGTCGACCATTTCATTTTTCCACGATTTTCTAAGATTTAGATGTGTTTACCTTCCCACTGTGTGGTAGCTACAGCTGTTTTAATAGGAATTTTTTGTGCTATAGTCGTGTAGTCGTATAGTATATAGTATTGTTTTTATGGTAGGATATGATTTTTTTCATATACTGTGTTAACACTTTTATGTATATGGATTGTGTGTTGTGTTTGCAGAGCGCAACTAGAATGCATTCTTATTTTTACATTAAATACATTTGTTACAATTCCATCATCCTTTTGATGGTGAATTTAAGTGAATTAAATATCTGGGCATCTTTAATTTACATTTTCGTGCATAATGTGATAACTATGGCCGTTTTCAAAGTCGCACCATGTTGTATAGAATCAATTAGATTCCTCTAAAGCCAAGCATTTGGACACATGTTTATGTCCCAAACATCCTGCTGCACTGACTCATCTTGTGTACAAACAATTATCTCAAGCTCATGCTCTTCTGAGAAGCACACCCACCTGCATGGGTCAGAAAGTTCAGGAATTTGTAAGTTTTTAACACAAACTATAAACAAAAATATATATATTCCATTACATAGGCCAAGGTTTCTCTTTACATATACATGCCAATGTTAAACTAAGAATTTTGTACAATACTATATATCATCTATTATTACATACAGTAGGCCTATTTGTCCTGTGGCACTTGTATTTGTGAACCTCTCCAGTGGACTGGGGTCCAGGCTCTTTCTTGCCATTTTTGGGGGGTTCTGGTCTGAAAGGTTTGGGAACTCCTGCTCTATTTTACAGTATGTGAGTTAGGACGGAGACAGGACATCCACAAATGTTTTCATGATGCCAAATAATTTCTGACTTTCCCCTCGTTACCTGCAGACAATAATGCAGACAAACTCACTATCTATCATACATGTTCCTTACTGGCCTCAGAGTTCCAACATGCATTCAAGAATAGTAATAAATATTATGCTGTGATGGAATGAGGGCTATCAAGAGAAACTGATGTCAGGTGTGCATGGGTGTCTATAGGGACTTTATGTGTGTCTATAGTGATTTTATAAGCTGAAGATATCATTATCCTTGTGATGAGTATCTCAATGTGTGTATTCCCTGGTCCTCCCTGGTCCTCCCTGTTCCTCCTTGGTCCTCCCAGGTCCTCCCTGGTCTTCCCTGGTCCTCCCTAGTCCTCCCTGGTCTTCCCTAGTCCTCCCTGGTCCTCCCTGGTCCTCCTTAGTCCTCCCGAGTTTAACAGAGCAAACAGTAGCTTGCTGTCATAACACACTGTCATTCTGCAACAGGGACTGCTGCTTATTCTAAACATTGATATTCCTGTGCCTATTTACAAAGTCTGTGAAACTCTCATGTGCACAGATATCCGTTCAGAACCGAATTGGTAAAATTTCAATAGATTTTCAGAAAACAATTGTAGTGCATGCAGGTGAATAATGAGGGACATGAGTGTCTTGTAAACGGACAGAAGACTTTCATCAATTTTGGCTTAAGACTTAATTAAACATAACTATTAGTAGTTTGGTTTTTGTTTAAGTCAATATCAAGTCTTAAATGTTATACTCATGCATTTTTGCTTTGAATTAAATCATCATTTTAATGCACACAACCTGGACCTTTTTTGTTTTTTTCTTAGTGCCTTTCATCCATGATACCATATATACACATCATATTCCAGTCATTTGCCCCCCCAAAACATGTGCTTCGTTGGTCAATTCTAACAGTGCTGTCAAGGATTAAAGGCCACAAAATAACAGGTCTAACTCTGAGTTTTGGTCCAGAGCAGTTTTGTAGATGGACACTCGATACGTTTTACCTCTCATTGTCAAAAGATGATGACTCTAATTAGCTGTAAATATAGGTGACATTCCCACAAAATGAAACATGGTGCTCTGTGATTTAAAGGAGCTCTATTATGTAGACCTTTCTATCTTATGCTTTTGTTCACTCCTCAGAAAATACCTTGTTTTTTTTCTGAGGCACTGACCTTCTCAGGAACGGGCCAGAATTGTATTTCTAAAAATGCTTTTTTTATTTAAACTTATGGACTACACCTTTAAAACACAATCACTTGGCCTGAAGTGGGCGTGGCCATGATGAGGGCCTTAATTTAAGTTTTGAATAAATATTAAGTACATTTTAAATCACAAAATGCTCATGTAAGTGTACAAAGAGTGATGTGATTGGCTACTTTAGAATTAGTGACGGATGAGTGAAGGAGTGTTTTGCACTCTTTTCACTGGTCAGGGTGAACTTGGCGTGGTATCAGTGGACATTTTTCTGTGTCAGGCTGCAGGAGTCAGTACAGCAGAGCCAGCTGCCGGGGCTCACTGCCTGGCCTCTAATTAAAACAGTGGAAAATGAGATAACTCCACAGATCCATCATGGCCGCCGTTGGCTGTCAGAGCGCTCGGGGGCTGCCACCCACCGTATGTTTACACCAGGGCCACTCGGCCTCTCTGCTCTCAGGGTGTTTTTAGAGTCCCGGCCTGATTTCTCTAATGGGCCCAGAGGTTTTTTTAGCCTCTTTCCACCCTTTGCTTTGCTACAAACCCCTCTGTACTCCTACCCCTTGCTTTGAGTGCTCATGATATGGTTGACAGAGGCTGGGGGTGGAAAGACACCAACATCACACCAAAGTTTTTCATCTATGCCGTGCATATCCCACCCACTCCGCCTCGTTGGACCTTCATTTATTAAGCCCTAATGGAAGCTGGGGGCACTGTGAGGTCATTCACTGGTGCACAAACTTTCAGTGTTGACGAAGACTCAAATTTAGATCCAAAAGGTTTACTTTTGCATGTGGGTTACCTGTTTTTGTTGCTTTTTAGGCTGAACTGTTTCACTCACATTACGATATTGCTCAAGACTTTTTCTCAGGCTGTTACAAGGTTGTACGAGGGGTGTGACGAGGGCCCAAAGGTTTAACATTTACTTATGTGAACAGACTTGGAGCAGACTGCCTTCCATTCAGTGTGAAGTATTTTGACAGGTGCCATTTAAAAGAGAATAAAAGTGCTGCCATGATTATAGTGGGAGAAGAGCTGAATAATAGCAGACTGTTAACAGAGCTCCGTCAAAATCTCATGCCAGCCTCACTAATGATCCTAAGACCTCCTCCACAGCCTTTGCCAACACTCTACAGAAGAATCCAACTAAAGGCTCTGTTTCTCCTCCGCAGCAGGACCAGCCCAGCAGCCTGCTCTAGAGGAATGTGGAGGTAGAGTTGAAGGACTCATCACAGCTGGAGACTTGTTAGCACCCCATTAACAGCTCTCAAATGTCAACTGTTAAATCATAATCCAGGAATTAGTTTTAAAATGTGGCGATGACACCTGTGACTGAGGTTCTAATGATTACCACATATACCATAGCCTTATATGTTACCAGTTTTAACCATGACCCAAAGACACAGATAATAAGATATTGCATGCTTATAAATGTGTGTCAGAAAGGCCACCCAGTGGCAAATCCCATTTGTTTCAGCAGAGCATTACTTCATGTTTGGGGTTAAATATCATTACACAAAGCCCATTGATGAGGCAGCTGCAAATGTAGCACAGCTGATGACAAAGACCACAAATATAAGACTTGCTCTTGTAACTGTAGAAGTGTTTTTGTTCCCATTTTAGGGGTGTGCACACTGCTCTCTGTGGCATGTGCCTCATTTAGAAATCAAGTCCGTCTCATTACAACACCAGCCTGGGTTTCGCTCTGTCAGTAGTAGCTAACACGTTTTCAGACGTCAACAGATGTCAAATTACTCCACAATTAACCCAATGGGCCTCATTGCACGACTGCATTGTGTGTTCTTAACACAGGGCTTGATCAATTGGGCTTTTGATTTCTAGAAAATGACAGAGTCATCCATCACCCTGAATACTCGCACAAGCTCCTCTGGGTGGTTCTACACTGGTTTCTCCAGTTCTACATCTACTGCATCAGACCGCCCCTCTTCACTGGGCCTGACCACACCAGAGCTCCACAGTTTGTTCTTGTCCCTCTGCTGTCACTCTCAGAGTGAAGCTGGGTCAGTGTGTGAGAGTGAGAGAAAGAACAGGAGAATAAACAGCACCGACAGATCAAGAGCGTTTTACTCCTCGTGTAAATATTTGCCAAACTGTGGCTTGAACACATGGAACACACATGAAGAAAACCAGACAGGGGAGAACATGGCTGCAGTGAGATTTGAACATGAGATGTACATGCTGGCTTTAGTTTTGTTAATTAGCAGAAAATGATGGCATATCTAGTTTGTACTATTTTGGGATGTTGTTAACTGACAGTGAATAGGTTGAAGTCTTTCTCTGTCATTGACTCCTTGTCAGAGCCTCGTCATCAGGTTTAGTAGCTCTCACACAGCTGGGTCCACTCTCAGCACCTTCATCTTTCACTAATTACTGAGAAACAAATGCACACAGATCAGTGTTGTCAGTGTCCTGCAGTGACTGATGGACAGGTGACTCCTCAGCCTCCTGAGTAATGCGTCTCTCTGCCAAACATAACATGATGTGTCTTAATCAGCCTTGATGAATTAACACAATCTTTGATGTTGCACTAAATGTTTATAATACTGGAGAAGCATCCGTTTTGCAAGGACAGTAAAACATATATTTTACCTTAAAATGTACCCAGTGAAACCTCTACTGGGTCTCATGTAAGTGCTGCCTTAAAAGGAGGACGCCATCACAGACATCTGTTCTCCTTCAATCCTTCTGTTTGAACCTGTCAAATCAACGTCATATGTGGGTACAGAGATATGTGGGAAGGTAAACTGTAGCAGCTATTGACAACTGGCACTACACAGTTCACACTTCTCTGAACTGTCAGACATAAAAGCTTGTGCAGTACGAGCTATTACCTGAGGTGGGTATTTACTATTTTATAAAATTCTAATTATCTTATTTGAGTCTGTAATCATTTGAGCCATCTCATTAGTTGTAATATAATATGGACCAACAGTACTCACAAACATTTATATAAATTAATAATAAGAAGAAGACATTTTATTTAAAGCATGTTTCATGACACTCAAGACACTGTACAGAGTTAAAACTCAATAGTTAATAGCTCAAAGAATGTAGTGTCCATGGATCTAAAATATAATCTAAGAATTATGACACACATATTCCTTTATTTGTTATCTTTGTCTATAGCAGGTTAAAAGGCCAATAACAGCCCAGTCCATCTCCAGTCCTGCCTGTTGTAACCTTCAGGATTACTCTTGTTTGTGGCTCTGCCCTCTGTAGCTCCGGGTAATTCAGTGTTGAGCAGATAAGGAAGTTGCTGTGCTGCTCTGCTGGTATGAACAGGGAGGGAGCACTGGGTCTTGAGAGCATACAGGGTCATCTGACTCTGGATTGGCTGAGGAATGTCAGACGCAACCAGAAACATTTTATAGACTCACTTACTACAGGGAAGAGCTGGTAAAGATAAATGACAATAAACCCAGACAGTTACTGGGAATTTCCAAATGAAACAACATAGATAGTTATCTGGCCTTTTCATTGGATTATTTCAGTTTCAATGTTCACAGAATCAGATGCTTCTTTGTTCTTTTTGCTATAATTCATGAATATACATAAATTCCTTTTAAGAAATGATTAACAAAAACTTTGAAAAAAATGAATATATATTATCTGTGAAAGCAGTGAGGCTTGAAAAACATCTTCCAATCGCATGTTTTATTGGCCCGATTGGCGATCTATCATTTAATCATTCATTCTTTTGCTATGTGCCCTGTAATTGTGGAAGAGCTGAGATGGGCTAGCGCTGGTGCTAACTAGCTGTACAATGGCAGAGAGGAAACCTGAAGTGACTTTCTGCAAAAGCTTTACTGTTTTCAAACCGTCTATGAAGAGGACACAAGTACTCCATAAAGAGTATTTTTATCTGTTGAAGCCATTCTGTTGTTGATTTACTTCTATGCTTTGGGTTGTTGTCTTGTTGCTTCACCCATCCTCTGTTGAGCTTCAGTTGGTGGACAGATGGTCTTAAGTTTTCCTGCAAAATGTCTTGATAAACTTGGGAATTCATTTTTCCATCAATGACAGCGCTCCGTCCAGGCCCTGAGGCAGCAAAGCAGCCCCCATACCATGATGCCCCCCCAATCATATTTCATCATTGGGATTAGGTGCTTTTTTTTCTCCACACATTGTGTTATGTGTTCCTTCCAAACAACTCAATTTTGGTTTCATCGGTCTAAAGAATATTTTGCCAGGAGTGCTGTGGAACATCAAAGTGCTCTTTTTCAAACGTGCAGCAATGTTTTTTTGGTAGAATGGCCTATTATTATGCAAACTGAACAATTATAATTGTAGAGTCCAGTGACTATTGGGTTTTTATCAAGTTCGAGGCTGCTCTGTTGTTGAGTGTGACATTGTAAGCACAGCAGATAGGTCTGTACAGTAGGCTGTCTGTTAGATTTAGCTTCCATGTACTGGGGGTGTTTCCTCCTGGGGTGTTTTTACAGTCTTTATTGTTGTGTGTGCATGTGTTTCTTTCAACAACTCAATAACAATGACATGGTTTATACATTGCCACAAACATCTCCTATTCTGTCTTTAATTGTAGTAGTTTTGATATATAACAGCCTACATATTTTAAATTTATAGTTTATTGATGTTTGCTTGACCCATTTACATCTGTACAGTGTAGTGTTTTTGTAAATATGTGGAATTCATGTTTACTATGTGTCTTAGCTTATTGTTTGAAAAGACAATAGCTGGAATATTTTCAGTTCAAAAAAATAAATGAGAAATGATAATTCACTAAATTAGATGATTTCACTTCTGCTTGATTAATATATTTTGTAGTATTAATCCTACTTGAATACCACTTTTGGCTACCCAACCCTGATCAAAAGACACATCTTTACAAATTATGAATCATGTATCAGCCTCATGTTCGTCCCGTGTGTTTTAGCTCCTGTTTTGTGTCAGCGTCTCTGCTACACTGCTACATGTTGTGGATCTGTCACCTCCAGCTGTTCCCTCTCCATCAGCTGTCATCACTTTTACAGGCCCATCACGGCCAATTATTTCTCATGCTCAGACTACTTCATATTTCTGTGTACTATTCTTGGGATCTACATCAGTGCTGCTCTTAGTTAGCTTGTGACGTCACTTGGGAGGCAGCTGGTTTTATTCCTATGTCCTCCTCCACTCCCAGCCCTTTGGCAGAATGATGCTGAGTAACTCATTTGAGCAACTATTCACACTTACTTGCAGTTTCCAACAAGGTAAATCAGTTGTTCTAATCTTGAGTTTTCTTATAGCAGTTGTCTTAAAAATAAAACTGTAGTCTGGAGGATTTCTCAAATAAGAAATTGTTGGTGTGTAAGCCGACACAAACTCAAAGATTTGATAAAAGATTTGATGTTGCTGTAGGTAGATAATATTTTTTAACACTCATATTTTAGGAAACTTCCAGACGGTTATTGGGTTTTGTAAAAAAAAAAAAAATAAATAATTTTTTTTTAATCTATTTATTTTTTATTTTTATTTTTTATTTTTTTTACAAAACCCAATAACCTCACTAATTATCAGCCCTGACCCTGAACAGCTGGCTATTGACCAGTGTATACCCCACAGTTCTCAAAAAGTCATGGCAACCACTTTTTAGGGCGACCAGTTTCCTCATTATTATTTTTTTTCAGTCAGGTTAACATTAAATATTTTATAGTGTAGAAGATGATGTGTACAGTTGTGTTGATAGAGTTCATGTGATTCAGAAGTAAAAGAAGAAATGATTTGCAGTTGGAATTATGTTATGCAATTGACAGCTCTAAAACATGACAATAAGTATCAATCAGAATGTAAAAGTAACAAGTAAGTGTATTAGCAGTCAGATACAGTGAGATCAGAGGGAGGGGGTATAGAGAACCCTGGGGTCCTGTGCTGGCTCACTAACTGTCCCAGTTTTATCATCCTACGACTTCCTGTAGTCCTCCTCTCCCCCGGGACGATTGTGCTGAGGCTCTGCTGGAAGCTGGCTTAGTTGCTGGGAACAGAGAGCGAGACCAAGAGAATTTTTATTGTGACAAAAACCAACAACATTTGAATGCTAAGGGCTGTGATGATGTGAAAAAATGAGGGAGTGATAGCCCTTGAGAACAGCCTTTGTCACTTGTGGGTATAGTTTTAGAGCAACAGTGAGCCATTCATTGGGGGAAAAAGGTTATTATGGTGTTTTTGGCCCCAGATGAGAGATGTCCAGTCAGAGGATAGACATGCTAGACGCAATGCTCAAAAAAAACCATGGGAGCTGAGAAATTTACCAACAATGACCACACAACCTCACACATGGCAGGATATACAGATAAATATGATGTTTTATATAAAGAAAACTAACAATAGTGTTGACCTGTCACTATGGTACACAGATATATGTTTTAGATGCATTTGTGAAGACTGTAAAATCCTTGTTTTGTAGATATGTGTCTTTTTTTCACATGACTGAGGAGTCTGCCTTTCTTTAGGATGAGCTGCTGTCACATTACTTTATATGGTGCTTTATGGCTACAGTAATTCAGAGTTATCACATCTACATAACTCTGTGTCCACTCTGTAATAAATTATTCTTCTGTGGTCTCTTTGTCCACTGCTCTATAGCCCTTAGCAGAGCATGGTGTCTTCCTCACTTTACATAAATACAGAAACATGTGTAATAGGTGGGTTCTGTTTTTCTCCATCAGCATCAGAAAGCATGTTTTGGAATGAGCAGAAAGTATTTGATGTCCAGTTTGAGGAAATGAGGCTGCTGACTTGTGTCTGGGTGGGGCTGATATACAACACTGGATGAATTCCATTAGTGTCTAAATTACCTTTAATCATAAAACAACAGGCAATTAGTGAGGCGCCATTAGCATTGTACTGAGGTGTTTGCTGGTGCGTGTGGCGCGGGCCGAACATATGGTTCGGCTCACGGCAGGCTCACAGTTATAAAGCTAACATTGTCATGACTGATGTATGGTGGCGCGGTAGTGGGCTGTGAAAGATCCATTTGTCTTCTCAATTAAAGCTGAGAGGGGTAAGAGGAACGGGATATGGGGGCAGGGAGGTTAGGGGGCTACCCCCTGTGCGGTCTATACTTATGAACATGTGGCCCAAATGCCACCATGTCTGTGTTTGCATGTTCAGAAGACAGAACGAGAGAGAGAACAAGTGTGTGTCGAATACTTGCAGGCCAGATGAATCTTGGGAGTTGTTTTGGCAGGTCCTTTTCACCTAAATTCTCTTACCCTCCTGTTGTATCCACTACTCCCATATCTTTCCCTCACCATATTTCCTAACCTTCTCCATTTTGCCATGTATTCAAGGATCTCTTCCCTGGGGCAGAGGCCACTTTAATGTGGGAAGACTGGCAAAGGCAATCAGGGAGCCAGACTTTTCTACGCCAGACATACAAACCTACACACACACACACACACACACACACACGCACGCACACACACACACACACACACACACACACACCCACCCACACACACACACACGCACACACAAACACAAACACACACAGGCTGCATTTAAAAAGCTCTTATCTGACTTGACGACATGGCATGTGTGTTCTCTATTTGCCTCCTTGATCTGACGCTGTCTCACCATCAGGCTGTACAACCTGATAAGCACAAATTAGGGAAAGGGGGGGGTAACAAGGGCCATTATTACAAGACCAAAAATCTCACAAGTCAGTTTTGCCGTCCACTCTCTGGTCAAATAATTATACTATCTACAAAGTCATTCTGCGATTCTTGTCTGTGTGTCCGGTATAGTTAGTTGTCATTTTATCAGAGAAATTAGGTTCAGTAACTGCCACTCAGCCTGAGGGTTTATTAATTGGCCCAGTATACTTAGAAGCTTAGGTTCACAGTGCAATACTAAACAAATACAAAGATTTCAGGGCTCAAGGCGAACATGGGCAGTGGTCCCACTTTTTAAGTCCTAGTTCTTCTTCTTCTTCTTCTTCTTCTTCTTCTTCTTCTTCTTCTTCTTCTTCTTCTTCTTCTTCTTCTTCTTCTTCTTCTTCTTCTTCTTCTTCTCCAGCCCACAACAACCACATGTACTAACCATACAGAGCTATTTTACCAAATTAAGTTGAATA
>JAVQKC010203436.1:0-11460 GCA_036025475.1 Philypnodon macrostomus | reverse complement strand
GTGGTTTCATTGTGGTTTCATTGTGGTTTTATTGTGGTTTCATTGTGGTTGTATTGTGGTTTCATTGTGGTTGTATTGTGGTTGTATTGTGGTTTCATTGTGGTTTCATTGTGGTTTCATTGTGGTTTCATTGTGGTTGTATTGTGGTTGTATTGTGGTTGTATTGTGGTTTCATTGTGGTTTCATTGTGGTTTCATTGTGGTTGTATTGTGGTTGTATTGTGGTTTCATTGTGGTTTCATTGTGGTTGTATTGTGGTTTCATTGTGGTTTCATTGTGGTTTTATGCAAGACGTGTTTCTTTATTATTTTTACTAATTTGAAGTTTGGGAATTTGCATATTTTTAAATCTTTTCGTCCTTTTGATTAGGCCTACAAAAATGAATCAGACACTGCATTCAAACAGTTACTCAGGGACTTGAGCAATAAAATATTTTTTGTACTTTCGACAATGGCCAGTTATTCACAGAACTGACATGTCAAGTCATTCACTATGGGGCAACACATCCAATTCAATTCAAAGTCATGTAACCCTTCACTCAGTAGCGTTAAGATAATCGGTTTCCTAGATTTTTTTGTCAAATTTTACAGTGCCATAGAGGACAGTATTTCTGGTTGCAGTCATTAAAAGCCTAAAAGACTTGGATCTGAAACAGTTTGTGGGACGGTAATGAGCAGCCTCCACCTGGTGTGTGTTAAAACAGCTGGCTCTGGCTAATATCACGCTTTACTCTGCAGCAGCTGGAGAAATCAAACCATAAAAATCCTCAATTGAATCTGGTTTACATCATTTAACCACTGTCAGATGTGAGATTTTAATGGAACTTTACTTATTACTTCCACGTCAGATAAACTTTTAAACACAAGATTTTGCTATGGTATTTGTTAAAGGAGTTTATTCATTAACACATACCTGATGTTATAGTTTTCAACATGGTGGACCTAATGTGAGTGAATATGGGGACAGCAGAATATTCAAAACCTAAAAATGTAATCATCAATGTTCTAACTACAATTACATTACGGACAAATGCCCAAAATACTGTATATTTTCAGATATTTTAAACATAATTTACTCATATGGAAAAGTAAATTGGCAAATCTTCTCTGGTTCAATTTTATTAGTGTGACTCTTTTACTGTCTGTGAGTGTCTTTATTAAATTGCCATTGTCAGTGTACCCCATCTCAGGTCCATTGTAACTGGAACTGGCACTATAGACCCCTGGGAAGAATTAAAGGCTAAATAAAAGAATAATAATAAGAACAAATGAAAATGCTTCAAATTAATTATCTCATCCTGTTCTATGATAAAGTAGGTCGTCTGTAGAGGCCAGGAGAGAGAGGGATCTGATGTTGCTGTAGAGACCAGGGAAGGAACTAAATCAAAATGATTGACAGATTACCTACTTCAAATCAAATATAAGTCAAATAAAGCTTTATTTTTTGTTTTGTTTTTTCAGAACACATTTTTTGGTCGGTTCAGACACTTCCTGGATGTGATTGATCCCAGCACTCTGTTTGTCAGTGAGGTAAGATGTTGATTCGATAACTCAATATACATAAGTTGTGATTTGCTCTTGTTACTTTTCACAAATTGCCTTTATGTCATCATTATTGCTTTGGTGCAGTGGGCGATAAAGCTGTTAGCTGGGTCCTTTGGTGACAGTGATAGCAGCAGTAGCTCTTGGGATTAGGGCCACACAATCAAAACAAGAATAAACTCGGAACAAGGACTAATCCAGGTCTAAACCATGGCTCAACTGGAGTTAAACCAGGACTAAACAAGGTCTAACCGGGATTCAGCAAGAACTAAACCAGATCTTACAAGGGCTCAAGTCAGGTCTAAACAAGGACAAAAACAGAACTAAATCATGGCTCAGCCCAGTCTACTCCAGGGCTTGTCTACATAGAAGTAAACGAGGTCAGGGCAAAAACTAAACTAGGACTGAACCAGGACTAAATCTGAGTTTGATTGGCTGCTTTATTTCAATGTATTGCTTTATCTAAAAAATATTGTAGCTTCTGCTTGCAGAGGTCCATTTTTAATTACCACGTTTTGTATTGTAAATTAGGTTGTGCTTGTGATTGAGCTTTGTTTCAATTTAGTCCTATTGTAGCTCTGGTTTAGACCTGAATTAGTCCTGGTTTAGTCCTGACTTGACTTGACTTGGAAAGATGGATAGTTGAAGTCCTGGTTTAGACCTGCTTGGTTTTAGTCCATGTCTTCGATCCGTTTTTGCTTTACGCTCAGTTTTGTCCTGTAAATTTTGGATAGATAGATGCATGGGAGAAGGAGGGGTGGTGAAGTGGCCTCCTGTTGGGACGGGTGCAGCCTCGACTTGCCCGTAACGACCTCCTATGATTATCTTCTCACACTTCAGTCACTGAAAGCTAATTAGGACAAATTGGGGCCACATGATCCTGTATTTTCCCCGACATTAAGACAGCGATCATAGCACAGAATATCGCTCATTACCTTTTAGGATTAGCTCATTTGTCAAACTGGAAAACAGCGTGGAACTTTCTAGTGAAACGCAATTACCACAAGATGAACCGACCAAGTACAGTGTGTTTAAACAAGTGAGGGTTATGTGGATAGAAAAGGCAGCATTTGGGCCAGAGTGTCTAAGATTATTATGGGTAAAGATAGTGTTGGTTTTATAAATGTTTTGTGTGGTCATTCTGTGTTTTTATTGAATTAGAAACGCCTTCAAGAGAGCATTCACCTCCTCAATCGCTTTAAACAGGGCAGTCTCCCACCAGGCATCACCAATGAACAGGTACAACACATACATACAGTTTTATATACGTCATATTATTTGCAGAGGAGCACAGAGAAGTGAGAAATGAATATTGCACCTTGTGTTTTCACAGTTATGGAAAGCCCAGAAGATAAAACAAGTAAGATGTTTGTTCTCTCACGCTCATTAAACACTCATTTATGTGAGTGTGTTGACTTTATAAATGATAGCTTGCCCTAAGTGTTAGCTCGAAGTTACTGTGGGTCAGATGGAGTCGGCTCATTGTTCCCACAGCCCATTCGTCCCACAGCCCAGTGTTCCCACGTTTCTTAGAAAATGGTGTAGAGGAAAACAGCTAAAGAATGCTAACCACTAATTGTGATTGCTGGACCACTTTGTTGGCTTATTTAGGTCTAGGTCTTTTATTATGTACATCCCAAAGACAAGAGTGCCGTGGCCCCTTTCAATATCCCCCTTAATCCTTAATCTTCTGTCAAAATACTAAATCTAAACACATATTTCAATGAAAACATTGAAAACAATACTCTTTAGTAACTATAAATTGCTTGACGTGATATCTGATTGAATATGATATAACTGTATATATATTTTTTATTCATATTAAGCTAAATTTCTTTTTGAAGACTTGATGTAGAGGCTTTGGGAACCCCCCTGCAGGACCTTCGCAGACCCCTAGGGGGCCCCGGACCCCACTTTGGGAATTGTAAAGTGTTTATTGTGTTAGGCTTCATAGACCTGTCCATCTCTGACCATGGTCTCTCTCTTCTTTAGGCCATCATCCACCCGGACACGGGGGAGAAGATCCTCATGCCCTTTCGGATGTCAGGTACACGGCTCTTGTTACTGTCACAGATCCACGGGGCTCTTTAGGTTGTCTGCGGCCGCGAAAGGTCAGCCGCAGCTGGACACTGATTAAAAAACCTCTCCCCCGCTGGGCCCCACTCGTCCTTCAGGCCCGAGACTCAGAAAAACACAAGTATTTTGGTCCAAGTTTAAAACACCTTTTATCTGAGCCGGCTCTGGTGTCGTCGGAGGGAGAGGGTGAGGAGATGATAGGCCCAACATTGAGTTCACGACAGACAAAGAGAGGCCAAGGTGTGACTTCCTGCAGAGGCCAATTAAAGGAAAGGGGATCAGAAATATGTGTCTAAACATGAAATAGTTCAGCTTCAGACGTTGTCAGAAGCTGAAATAGATTCTGACATTTTGAGTAATTTAATCCAACCACAATATGCCTATCCTCTATATGACCTATGACATCATTTGTATTGTGCATATGACTTCAACTTGAAAATTATAAATTGAGAATACTATCATATCATCAAATCACATTCACTTTAGATGTAAGAGCATTAGAAAAAACTGTTCTGGAAAAATGCTAACTATCTATAGCAAATATATACCAATGAAGCTGATAGAAGATTTGCTGACTGCTTCAGTTCAGTAATACATTTAGACAGATCATTTGCTTCATAATAATACAATCAAATCAGTTTTGTATCTCTCCGTTGGTAAAAGTTTCTGTATATTATATGTATATACTTATGATATAGTTTATAGCTTAATCCTGTAGAAACACTGGCCTAGTACGATCTTATCATCATAACATTGTCGTGTGTTGTGCATAGAAGTTGAAATGTATTAATTGTAGCTTTGCCTTTGTTTCTTCACAGGTTTTGTCCCATTTGGCACACCTGTGGTATGTTCACACTATAATCAGATACTAATAAAGCAAAGCTGTGTTGTGAATTTGTAATGTATTCTATTTATCTTTATAATGTTTTACTTATTCTATGAGTTAATGTGTATTTTCTAGGTTGTGGGGCTCCTTTTACCAAATCAAACCTTGATTTCCACAGTCTTCTGGCAGGTATGTTATAAACAATGAAAAGAACAAACAAATAAAAGCTAAATATATAAAGTCAGCAGCCAGTTGGACTATTTGATGTTTCCTATTTAAAATATTCTCTACAGATAGACAGTCTTTCCTAAATATATATGCAAATAATAGGGTGTTACTGTTTAGATTTTGTTGGTCAATCAATCAGATCATCATGAATTTAACTGGTTATCTGAAAATTGTCTAAAAATGAAAAAAAAAAAATAAAGAAAGAAATAAAATAAAGAAATAACCGCAAATTGTGACTATATACATTTTTATTTGTGGTATCCTTATCACATTGTCAAATTCTACTGCATTCAATTTGGGGGGAACACTTAAATCCTAGTTTCAGATCTCCCCCTGTCCTCAGTGAGTGGTCAGTGCTGAACTGTCCATCAGCAGGTCTCTGTTAATCCTATTACTCTGACAAACGTATTGACGTATTTCTCACACTCTGTTTTCTCTCTTTGACAGTGGTTAAATCAGAGCCATAACGCCTGTGTGAACTATTCCAACCGCAACGCCTCCAGGGTAACTGCTAACTACCATCTCAGACAGGGTGACCACATCAGAAATGTGGGACATGTAGTTGTTTAAGTGGGACAATGTGGGACAAAGTGGGACAATTAAATAGATAAATATAGACCCTTCTTCTGTTTGTAATCATACTACTAGCCATCAAATATTGCAACTGACAACATATCAGCTACAAATAGGTAATATCAGAGCTTGGTTGGAAAACATTAGCAAAGGATTTAGTGGTTAGCATTCAATATTAGTATCGAGCTAATGGCTACTACATTGTCAGCTTCAGAAGTAGTTTGTTGCTTGCTTTCAATAACAATACAGATTCCTGGAGATGGAAAAAAGTTCAATCCAACGCAAAGTGGGACATGTGGTCACCCTAATCTCAGACTTACACATAGAAAATATCAACTAAAAACTAATGTAATGTAATGTGTTCTCTCTTCAGCCAGCCCCGACATCAACATTTGTCTATGGCTATCTCGGAGCAGTGACCAGTGCTGTGTCCATAGCTGTGAGTTCCTGATTTGTCAATGTAAATAATGTGCATGTGGTCCAGACTACAAAATATATCTGACAGATGATTCATGTTGACTTTTCATTCATTCATTCATTTATTTATTTATTTATTTATTTATTTGTTTGTTGTTTGTTATTTGGTCGGACCATTAAGAGAATTCTGGGACATTTGCTGACCTATGCACTGAAGTATATTACATGGCATCATTTAAAGTGTTTTGTAATATAGAGAGCCATGCAACTGTGTTTTTTGTGACTTTTTGCACAAATGAGGTATACACATATACAGCATATTTGTGATTACATAAAGTACACTAATTGTGTACGCATAAACCAAATAGAAACAGCTGCATTCAACAAAATCAAGACTTTCTCATTATTTGAACACACGTCCCATTTAAAACCAATATTCCCCATTGTTTGTCCATAATAATCTGCTCAGCATCAGTGTAATGATTTAATTAGAGATCTCTTTTTAGCGCAGCCCTTTTCTTACCTTTGTATCATCATCAAAGCCTTAAACGTCAAAGGAGCTCACACCGGGGTCCACCTGCCCCACGCGGCCCTTACAGCGGACACAAGAGCCCCAAACCGAGCCAATTACCCGTCCCGGTGTAAGGCTGGTGTAGGGCTGTAGGGGTCCAGAGGGTGTAGCAACAGGGAGGGAGGGGGTCCGGAGATCTCCAATTAAATGTCTGCTTTGGTGACGACCCCCCACCATCCCGACAAGAGGTGACACTGGTGTTTTTTCTGAGTACATACAGACCTTACCAGTCGTTCACTAGGGATTTTAATGTGTCACAAGCTGCAATTGACACGAACACGCACCACTTTGGGCTAAGCCTTGGTCAGTTCACTTAAATATGAAAGAGGCAGTTACAGCAATTATTGCCCCTAACAAGGTCTAACTAGAAATATCAATGCATTTATGCTGTCCTCCCCTAGGCATATTGCATATACTCACCACTGAGGTATGTCCTGATTTAGGCTCCTTTTGGTTGATTTTGCTTCATCTTTTGAGAGGAGTTTTACTAAAAAGTTTTGATTATCTTTTAAGGTTCTGCTTTTTTCAGAGATAGTCAACTGTTTTTTTCCCCCAGGTTGGCTTGAATGTTTTTATCCAGAGAGCCAAGAGTTTCAGCCCCACGACGAGGATGCTGATTCAGAGGTTCATCCCGTTCCCAGCAGTAGGTGAGTTCAAACCCTAACCCTAACCACTACCCTAATACTCCACACTCATTCACTCACATAGACTCCACATGGAGAGATTAGGAGCAGCTCTGATCTCTTTGTTACCAGATTATCACAGCCCTATGTTCTCAAGCTGTAGTTTGACAAATTTTACTGCTGTGAATCACTGTGAAAAATGTATTGTTTCAACTCACCATTCACTAATCCTAATACAGTATTATAGACTTCCATGTTATTCTGGGATAAAGCAACAGACGTACTGTAAAAACATCTCCAGTAGCATATTTATACTGTACTGCCACCAAGTAGTAGGCAAGGGTTTCACACAGAAACATTACACATTACAGTTCATGCTCTGAGCAAACACACAAAGTAAATATAAATTAATCCCAGTATTTAATGCTTCCTGGGGCTGAGTCTCCTATAAAATACTACCGTTAGTTATCAATACAGTCACTTTGAGATTGTTGTAAAGACCATACCAATAAATGTAAAGGTAATATTATATTCTTAAAATTTTAGCTTATTAAAAACTATTGGGATACCCTAAAATCTGTTATTATTAGTTATTTATTGTTAATTATTCTGCTTTTACTGATGCATATAAACCCCTGAAGTAATTAATTTAAATTAGTCGCAATCTAATGGTCACAATTAGCAAATCACAAAGGCTGCAATTTTCTAGGCAATATAAAATATTCTGCACAAAACAAAATATGTTCTGTTCAGTTAATATTTGAGTCTTCCTTCAAGTGTTTATGCTTCCAGACAAGTGAACTGAATCTTGGTTGTAAATGTACAATATCACAATCTAATCACAATCGAGTCCAAATCAGCCCTACTGTGAAGTGTCCTTTTGTTTGTTTGTGCCATAACATCAGACCTAAGCCACTCAAACTAAAGCTTGAATCTGACAGATCATTTACAAACACAGCCAGCCAATTATTGGAGTCAAAACAGAGACAATGAGACCTACACAACACCCACGGGAAAACATTCACTCGGAGCCAACATCTAGTGGCCATTCGCAGTATTACACTTTATTTGCTTGCCCTTGTCACATCACTCCAGTGGATCATTTCCTTCTTCAGTAGTGTAGTTTTAGGCATGTTTTGATCTCTTTTTCTTTGTCAATGCTGGTCCCATGCCACTTGCTTCCTCCCATGGGTGCAGCTCTGTGCCCAATGGCCCCGAGCTGCTGCCTGGTTCATAATAATTAAATTGTTACCCTCCCCTCTCCTTTCATTTCCCCCCTCTATATCCTTCTAATTAAATCAACAGGTTGTGTATAGCGCAGCATTTGGCCGGTAATTGGTTGCTTGTTAGGACGCTGAACCCGCAAACAAATTGGATAATTATGCCTTAAGTGGCATCTAAGTCAAGGCCTGTTTATTCCATTGTGTGTGTGTGTGTGTGTGTGTATCTATGCATTGTTAGTTAGCTGTTGTTTGCCTTCGACCCGTATCAAAAGGTAATTAAAACGGCTAATTGAAGCGAGCGTAAATCAAAGTGCCATTTTGATTTATATATTTTTTTTAACTAACCTTCATTTTGTTTACTTACTTAGATGTATTTGTGTAATAATAGGCTAATCAGGCAGCAAGCAGTGGCCCGTCACTCAATAAAGAAGACAATCAAATAAAAATATTCATTGGGGATAATTACGTTTGTCTTTTGAAAATGTGCCTATTATTTGTGATATTTACGACCTAATTATGTGAAAAATTCATTGGTTGCGTTTCCCTAAATATGCCACTAGTTATTAACTGACAATTAAAACGTACATGCAACTCAATTAAGTCAAATAATTACACTTCATTTTATTATTTTTTTCTCAAACAGGCTTTTTTTCGATAATTAGGCCCATTTATAATTAAGTTGCATTTTTAATTGCTGGCAGCTTTTTTCCATCTCCTAATATTATTATTATTACTCTCTATTTTTCAATGCCAAAATCCCTCTTTGTCTTTTCTGTTAATTGGTGGGCTTGAAATAACATTGCTTGTAGGTAGAAAGAGTCAATTTGCTCAGTCAATTGAATTGGCCTCACAGAGCGGCCGGCTGCCCTGTAGCTAGTCGCGAAGATAACAACAAAACGCTTTGTCTTAAATTAAAAAGGCCAGAGGCGCTAACGCTAAACTCTCTAAAATGAGTTTTTCTTATTTCTATTAGGGTGAAAGAGAAATGTATGGGTATATTTACATACATTTTTGCCAGGTAAAATCCATCACCTTCACAACAAAAGTCAAAATCACATAAGGACACTTTACTAGTCTGTTTATGAAAAATATTGTCCAATTACTTATCTTATAGCTGTGAAAGTGCATGTTTTCTACTTATGCCTCTGTAGTGGTAACTGGAACCTACCTCGGCAACTATGGGCCTTAGATGGGGTACACTCTTGGCACCATTCTTTTACTATGGGCAATTATTTTTTGCTAGCATTGGTTTGTAAATGTGTTAGTATGCTAGCAAAATAGCTCAAAAAGCTTAATTTTGAAGGTAAGCAGTGGACCAAAGAAACAAAACATTTGCAAAACCATGCCAAACATGGGGCCACATGAGGGTGAGAAAAGTGACTATTAAGGGATTTTTTATATCATTGGGATTTATGGCTAAATAGATGGAGCATTTACCCCGGAACTAGAATGACCTAGTATATTTTTACTATTGCTAGTGCCATTGCCTTGTTGCTAATACCATGCACAATTACCTGCTTCTACCAATAATTTTAAAAAGCTACATTTCACTTCAGGGCTTCTTTACAGCAGCTCCCTGGTGATTTCACCAGCGCTGCAGGGGTGAAGGGTGAAGACACATTCTCCTCATTTGTGAAAATCATGAAATATGTCAGATTCTCAAACACAGACAGACTCTCTCTCTTTTCACAGCGAGTGCAAACGTGTGTAACGTCGTGCTCATGAGGAGGTCCGAGCTGTCCGAAGGCATCAGCGTCCTGGACAAGAACGGCAACGTGGTCGGGACGTCCAAAGTGGCAGCTAAACATGTACGGATCTCACTCATTTTCACTTCTGAGTTGCCACAGCAGATAATCTACCTCCTATGGCGCAGGAAATTACATATTGATTTTGCGATTTTACCACAAACACCCTTCACGAGTCAGATATCCAGGTTGGAACTGGTACAAGGAGTACACTGAAGAGTTATTATATTATTACTTGTGATAGTATAATGTAATTGTTTTTAACAGAGGCTAGGACTGTCCCATCATATCAGGTTTTTGAAATCTCCCTTTAGTGATCCTTTTTGGGCCACTAGGTATTAGTACAAAGTTTTATATTTCTCATACTGATTTTGACAGGCCCTCCTGGAGACAGCTCTGACCAGAATAGTGATGCCGATGCCAATTCTGGTGCTTCCTCCAATGATCATGGCTAACCTGGAAAAGTAAGGCTTGTTTTCTTCATTTGGTGCATATATGTTTAGTGTTTATCAAAGAGTGTGATATAATATACTACTGGAAGAGTTTCCCTCCAGGTCTAAACCAGGTCTAAAGCTGTACTAACCCAAGTCAAAACATGAAGCCCTAAACTAGGCCTATAACCAAGACAAAACTATACATCCATCCATTTTCTTCCGCTTGTTCGAAACCGGGTCGCGGAGGCAGCAGTCTAAGCAGGGAACTCCCGTCTTCGACCACCGCCTGATCCACATTGCACCATGGTACTTCCCGCGGGTGGTGGGTCCACGGGAGGGCCTGACAGCGTGTGTGCGGGCGGGGACTCGAACCACCGACCCTCCGGTTGAAGGGCGAGCATCTACCCACTGCACCACTGCTGCGGCCAAGACAAAACTAGAGATCTAAAACAAGAATAAAACAGTTCTAAAGCCAAAACTAAACCAGGTCTCAATTTTAACCCAGTCTAATGATCCCACATCAAGTTCAAGTCACAAGCAAAGCAGGAACAAAGCTGTAAATGAAGCAAAATCAATCGTTGTTCTTGGGGGGGGCCTGTACCTCAGTTCATCATCTCTTTCATCATTTCTTGTTGTAACTATTTGAAATAACTTTTTGCCTCATAAACACCTCGGCTGGTGTTTGAAGAATATTCAGTGCTTTATGCAAAACTCCAGGTGTTTGAGGCATTGACTTAAATAACTCATTGTTTTTCACATCAACTCAACAGCAGCAGCACGATCCTCCTCTAAAAAGAAACTCAATTAATGCAGTAATGACTGTAATAAATGCAGAGTACTTTTCCCAAGCTGTGATTGCACAAATGAGATTGGTTTAAAATATGTTAATTATCCGGTATGAATAGATAAGTAGTAAACACTGTTGCCTTGTCCACATGTTATAAGCGGCTTTGGGCTAGTTTTAGACTCGCTTGGGTTGTGGTTTTTGGGCTTATTTAATTGACAGATCCTCTATAGCCGTTTGCCTGTCTTCTGTAGTCAGTGCATTGTTGCCATTGCCAGAGGTGGGAAGTACTCAGTTACATTTACTCAGTTACATTTACTTGAGTAACTTTTTAAATACATTGTTCTCCATAGAGTAGCTTTACTGCACAATACCTTTTGGCTTTTACTTGAGGAATAATATTTTGAAGTAACTGTACTC
>JAVQKC010203423.1:0-15725 GCA_036025475.1 Philypnodon macrostomus | reverse complement strand
TGTTTTGATGCACTTTTATTGAGCCAATAATCCTGCTGAACAAAGAATGCCTCTATAGGCATACGGATGGAAAGTAGCTTCTAGCTAAATCTGGCATATTTACACAATGTCATGAAAATGTACAAAGTGTTCATTAATGTGCACTGTCCTCTTCAAATAAACACATAAATAAACTAGACCTGTGCTGTCGTCCCCAACAACAAGGTGTATATCGGTGAAACGGCCGGTCTTGGTTTAGGTGTGAGTTAGTCCTCGGTGGTACTTGGGACACTATATATTTTCTGAGGTGGTACTTTGTGTGAAAGGTTTGAGATCTACTGCTATTGACTATTTTGAAAAATATTGGACAAATCACTTAAACCATAGTAATCCAGACTAAATGTGGTCTAAACCACAATCGCAATAACCCAAACTAGATCTAAACCTACATAATACTATAGATGTTGAGCTTTATTTTAGTTAGAGTTTAGGATTTTGTCCCATCCCCAGTCTCCCTTAAAACATATTTAGTTCTGTGTATAGCCCTGAC
This sequence comes from Philypnodon macrostomus, assembly GCA_036025475.1. NCBI lineage: Eukaryota > Metazoa > Chordata > Actinopteri > Gobiiformes > Eleotridae > Philypnodon > Philypnodon macrostomus. The sequence continues at coordinate 15,196 of JAVQKC010203423.1, read as the reverse complement.
TGTGCTCCCTGTGGTGTATTATGAGTCTGTGTGTTAAAATGTTTTTTCATTGTTGCAGGGATCAGCGGGGCAGTGAGCAGTGGAGGCCCAGTCGGAGGTTCCTTTGGAGTAAAGAGGCCCAGTATCTGTACCTGAGACGTCTGTCATCTCGCAGCTTCTCTGCCATCATGATGGTATGGACCACAGTCGTTATAATCTGTGTAGATGGAGAATTAAGAGAATAGACGTGTTCTTTTGGTCTGTTGTACAGTGGGATACATTTGACCATGCATTTTTGAGACTATAGAAGGGTGTAAACGGTCTGTGTGCTGGATGGAATGTGTCATTGATTCCTCAGATTGTCTTGCAGAAGTGCCATTGATATCACTTTGAAAATATGGCTGAACAATAGTGTGCAGTGACTTTTTCGGGCAGGCAAGCAGACATCAGGGCCCAATACTATATAGCCACCTATCATAAAACCCTGTCTAATGTATGCATGGACCTCACCATCAACCCAAACATACACATTAGGTTAATCCTCCAGCTAGGAACATCCTGATCAAGACCCTGGCTCAAGATCTGGAGATGGGTCCCAGGGCACTGCACTGTGGCTGCCCACTGCTCCTGACAGGTCGCCCCAGCGGCATTGAGGGATGGGTCAAATGCAGAGGACACATTTGCCTAGGGGGACAATAAAGTGTAACCTTAACACTTCAACCTCGTGCTGGGAGTGTCCCTCCCTGGACCCTGCTCTGACCATTGCACAGATGCACGCACACATTGACAGACCTGAGGAAAACACGCAGCTATGAGAGGAAAGATATGGGAATGAAATAAGTGCTATTTAGTCTAATTATGCCCATTATGGCCATTACTATTTCAGCAACTGACACACCTCTGGAGCAACCCACAGCAGGTGCACTCCGCTCCTCAGCACCTGAAATGACCAAATCAAATAAGACACTCAAGCTATCAATTTATCCCAGATCCAGATTATAGCTTAGCCAGAAATGTGAACAGGTCACATATGAGCCCACAGCTAAGCAACTTACTACACACTTGAGTTAGCTCTTTAGCCACTGCTACTGACACTGTTGAATTAGCCTTGGATTGTGGCTTACTGTTCCTGAAATACAGTATAGTATTTAATACAATAAACAATATCAGCTCTGCTTATTTGGCTGCATTTTCTGTGGCTATTGGCAGCCAATCAAGAAAAGAGGAACGCAAATACGCTGCATACCTTTAGAAGTATAATCACACATAAGCAGGACAGCTCAGTGCCAGAGTTAATGACAGAATATACAATAGTTAGCAGCTGTAAGACAGAACCCTAGAGTGGCCAGCAGGGCAGTTTTCTGTAAGTGAACCATAAAAGGAGATTTATAGAGAGAGCATTTCTTTCAGCTTTGATTGGACAAGCACTGTTTATCCTGCTTATCCATACGGAACACACATTGCTAAACTTACAAAACTTTGGGTGTAATTACAGACTGCTCCTTAAATACAATATAACCTATAAATGACTGTCACCTGATGCTACCTAAATACTCAACTTTTATGATAAGGATTATGATGTTATCTTCAATCAGCCAAGATGTTTTGATCAGTCTTTCTCGTATAAGAATAATTGGAAATGTATTAGTTTATCAAACCTTAACTTTATTAATGATATCCATCATTGGATAAGTTAAGGCAATTTTCAACATAGATACTGAATACTAGTATGTAAGTAAGGAGGTAAAGTTTATTTATATAGCACCTTTCTCAGACAGCAGTCACAAAGTGCTTTACAGTATGTGGCAAAGTAAAATACAAATACATTATAAAAAATAAAATCAAAAGTCATAGCAGCCCTGGGTCCAGTGAATCTAAAATGCTTGTTTTTAGTTGTTTTTTAACAGTGTCTACAGAGTTCAATGAGTGCAGGTAAAGTGGCACCTTTAGTGGAACTCACCTTTGTACTGGATATTTCATAACTTCTAAATTAATATTTGAACGTGGTGCTCCTGCTGAAATATTTCAATCCATGTTCTTGTCTGTGAGCCTCTTTCATGAATAATCCCATCACTGGACAAGCTCAAAAATACATGCTCCTCTGTATTCATCCAAAAAACATCAAATCCCCCCATTTTTAGGGTGATGTTCTTGTTCTCTTTGCTTTACAATGTAAATGGATGGATTACTGGATGTCTAAAGGTTCACTGGGTGTGCGGCGAGCCAGACTAATTAATTAATTGTTGTTGTTTTTTATACAAGCCTTATATTATTTAACGTAATGTAGGCCAATTAGAATAAATTGATTGGGGGCCACATCTGGCCCGCAGGCCTTGTTTTTGACAAGGTTTGTGGTGCGATACATGCTCTAGTCATAGAGTGAGCTCTGTACATTGTGTTGTGGCTTCTTTTGTGACTTGATGGATGAGTGGTTGATGTAGTAGATAGTGGTATGGATGAAAAAGCAATTGGTGCCTATTCTGTATGCTCATTTGTAGAAACATTTACATTATTTCATTCAAGCTTATTAGGGCACATTCTTGGTCTTTCTCTCAACAATGCTGCCAACCTTTAAAAATGATGAACGTCCTGATCAGGTTCAAGGACTTCCAGAACACAACATACTGTCCTCCCCCCTCCACCTTATATGAGTCAATGAGATTGTCTTGGTGTGTTTGGTGGTGGTCAGAGAGGCTGGAGGCCAGTCTGCCCTACACTGCAAGTAGTGTAGGTCTTTATTCTGAGAATGGCCTATTTTGGTCACATTTCTCACATAGTTATAGTGTGTGAAGTCCACTGACCTCATTCTGACCCATGTGTGTGTCATTGTGGAGCCTGAATGCATATGTGCTCTCATAGTAAACACTGTCTGATGTGTGTGATGAGTTCAGGGTCAGATGCCTTTGTCTGCTACACTCAGCCTGTCCTGCCCTCTGTCAAGATTTAGATTTGATTTAGACATGTTTTATCTCTTTTAGGCCTGATTTAACCCTTTAGTCCTGATTTAGACCTTCTTTAGTACTGATTTAGAAACTGGTTTGTCCTGTTTTCTCCTAGTTTAGTCCGGTTGTGGACCTCGTTTAGTCCTCCATAGTAAATCCTGTTGACAGTGTGTGTTGCGTTCAGGGTCAGTGGTCTTTGTTTCGCACATGAGTTAAGCCCCCCCTGTGGATGCTACAGTCTACAGATAATAGCTGTGTGCTAACGAAGGCAGAGGAAACAGCCATGTCCTGTCAGTGTGAAGGATGGATGAGCATGTCCTTTAATGAACATATGACCAAAGGGACTTGTAATGTTACAGTTACATAGTGTATAAATCAGTGGATCTCAATAGAGCTGCATGATAGTGAAGAAATGTCTAATTTAGATTTCTATGACAAATATTGTTAATGTGATAAGATTTCAATATTGTTTTTAAAACCAGTATTCGGTTCAAAGCACATTTTAACCCGATCTGACTGAAATAGTAACTGTTAAACTTCAACAATAATCACCTACCTTTTTGATTATTTTTTTGTTTTGTGCAGAGGATATTATATTACCTAAAAAAAAAAGTACAGCCTTTGCAATTTGTTTATTGCGACAATTAAAATGTGCAACTTCGATTTGGATTGTGATTAATGGTGCAGCCCTAGTTCTCGAACCCATTCTCAAAAGTGGTAGCCTATAGCCCACAAACTCTGATTTGATGTTGCTGTAGAGGCCAGGGGAGAGTCTAAAGTAAAAATAATGACAGATTAATACCTACTTTACATAATAGAACAAGGTCACATAGTCAGTTTCATATTTTAGGAAAGGGTTTAAGCTTGGTTTATTCCTATTAATTTCTGATTTAGTCTTGGTTCAGACTTGCTAAAGACCTGGATTTGTCCAGTTCTGGTCTACAGTAGTCCTGGTATATATTTGTTAAGACCTGGTTTAGTCCTGGTTTGTGTTTAGATTTTTACGCTCACAACGCTCATTTTAGTATATATCTTAGATTACAGATATGACTAAACATAAAAAAATACTATGGTCTCCACTTCTGTGAGCTCAATTGTGCCATGTCGTCAAACGGTGAAGAAACATTGTCCTCTTCCTGCTCAAGCTTTTATTTAACAATACTTTGACTCAAGATATGTAAACAAAGCGAAACAGGAAAAACACAGGATGCAACCGTCCAATCATGTGACCTCATAACGGAAAAGGAACAATGTTGGAATAAAACTGAACGAGTCGGCCTGCCGCCTGGAGGATCCCACTTTTTAGCACTGTTCTGACTCTTTCAAAAACTGAATGTTGTCTCCATATAGCTCTATCCTTACCCACAAACACGTTGCTGGTATCAAATTTGTCTCTGCTTTGTCAAATGGTCTGCTATACATTGTGAAAACACTACCAATAGAAGCAGAAGTAGCACTTTTTTGGTCACTTTGTTTTTATTATGATTTTAAAATTACAATGAACATGAAAACTTAAACATGAAAACGTTTACCTGGGTGACTTAAATTTTACATCATTTGTATATTCAAATAGATTGACCATTTTTCCCACTTGCAGTTTCAACCTGTGTGTCAGTTTTTCCATTAAATATATGTCCTCTATTATCGCGATCCATTGGTCTCTAGATGGTGTGTCCAAGAAGTAGCACTTTTGGTGTTGTCTACTTTTGTAACCACAGCTTTCCTGGGGCAGACTGACAAAGTTGATGATGTGTATTCATATCGATTGTGTTTATATAGCACTTTTCTAATTACTCAAAGATGCGTTACAGTTGCATTATTCATTCACTCTGCCGTCACATTTGTGGCATTTAAATACCTTGGTAGCCACAGCCATTCTGCACCAAGGGCCTCTCCGACCACCACCAATCACACATTCACAATCACATTCATACAAAGGCAATCTGGGCTGCCCAAGGACACAACAGCCGTATCCACACCGAGCTGGATTCAAACTGCCAACCACTCTACCACTGAGCCACCCTGCCCCAACGCCACTAAACAGCTCCATTACCTGAGCCTATAGTAACCTTTATTTCACCAGGCAAAACATTAAGAAACAATTTCTTATTTACATCTTTTTGTTCTCCCTTAAATAAAGCACATTTTTACTGTTCTGCAACTGAAGAAAACCTAGGCCTAATTTAGACATACTCAAATGAGTAGGCTACCATATTCTTAGTTTAGAGTATAAAATCAAAATATATGGTAAAATCTGCTTATTGTAAACAGTACTAAATAAAATCAGTACCTCATAACGCCTGCTTCATTGGCATTTATTCCCCCACCCTCTGGTGGTGGATTAACTACTTTTGGTGCTGTCCCACTGCAAGACTCAGCCCTCTTCAAAATCAATGGCATTTCGGACCGTTCTATTTCATTACTAAAGGGGTGAGAGGGACGCAAATTCTGACATAATTCTTTTGCAATCTATTTCTTAGTATAAATACGTGTAATGTGCAAATTGAATATTTTAGTTCATATAAATTGACTTGTATAAACGTGATGTATTTGCCGTTTCCAATGCAATGAATACAAATGTTAATGTAACCCCCCCCTTCGCTGTGCTTTGGTATGACCCGAGCCAAGCTACAGGGACGCCGCGCCGCTGGTTCTTTCCGTTCATCCACTTGTCCGTCTTTTTTTTTTTTATCAGGAAGCATCACGTTTTAGGCCGCCCAGACTGACTTTGTAGAAGTTTTTTTTTAGCAGTGACTGGTAAAGTTTGAAGTAGTTTTGGTTCGCCTAATTTGGAGTATTTCTTTTAATCTTGGCCGGTTCAAAGTACGTGATGCCTGTCAACGGCGGGGGGCTGCTCTCCCTCAGATTTGCCACTCGGTTATTCGCTGTAAGTACAAAATACGCCATCATTATTCACTCTTTATATCCGTACTGCGGGTGTACCATGGTTATAGTGACTTTTGTTTAGTTATAGCGTAGTTAAAATCACTTTATCCCGAGTGCCCAGCCTGTTGCACCTGCCGCTAGCGCAGACAGACAGAGGGGCTCGCGCAGGCCTGCACTGCTTATTCCCACTCGTCAAAAGTCAAATAAAAACTAATTTATGAGAGATATGGGTAGAGTAGCCAATAATTTACCTGAAATTATTCATGTAGTAGGCCAGTTGTACAGTGGCACCCCAGGGAAAGCATGAAACATAAACAATAGACAACAATAAAAAAATATAACTGGTAGTGATCAAACGGGGTGAGTCCGTTATGATGTAGCAGCAGCAGAGAAACAATATGGGAGTCTTATGCTGCTTTCAAGTGGTGTCGGGTTTTATATGCGAATATCCGACATGGAGGAGCACATGAACGTCTCACCAAGTCGTTTGATCAAGTCAGATTAATCGGAATTTTAGAAGCAACACGAAAAAAAAAGCTACTCAACAACTGAGAAGTGTTTGAATGTAAGATGTAGTTTGTCATTTTGTTGTAAGCAGACATACATTTTTTGGTACTCATTACATTTTATTTTGTACATTTAACATAAATTTAGCTTCTTTTATTTGAGATAGTTGCTAGTTTATAATGGTGCTGCAGTTTTATATAAATTGTCAATAGTGTATGTTCTGTTTTTGTATTTTACATCAGGTTGTTCTGTGGATTCTGCTTTTGTTTTGTGGCCAGTAGAGGATGCAGTTCTACAACAAATGATGTTAGTTCCTACTAAACGTTCAGATGAGCATGTCTTAAAAGTGGGTGTTGCCAAGTTGCTTTTTATTCTATTTTATTCTTCTTTTCAGGACACTAATCTAAACAAGGCCCTTGATGGTTTATAAGGTTTGATTAATAAAAACTAAATTATTCTGCAATTTTGCATCAACTACCTTTGACTATATAATATAGAATATATATATTTTATATCCATCCATCCATTTTCTTCCGCTAGTCCGAAACCAGGACACGGAGGCAGAAGTCTAAGCAGGGAACTCCCGCCTTCAACTGCCACCCGATCCACATTGCACCATGGTACCTCCCGCGGGTGGTGGGTCCACGGGAGGGTCTGACAGGGGGAGGGGCACGGGCGGGGACATCTACCCACTGCACCACCGCTGCAGCATATTATAATATATTATAATAATATATATTAAAATGTCTAGAAGAAACCATAGACTATTCCTATGCTGGAGTGTAAAATATGTGGTCAAAATTATAATTATTTTATTTTATTTGTTTATTTACCAGGACTGTATATATAACAACAGTATACCTGTAACATACTAGAATTAGCCAAGGGCTAGTTTTCGTCTGTAGTCAGTTGTACAGTGGCACTCTAGGGAAAAGGATACAATGTTATAAACAATTGACAATAAATGTACATCTGTAATAAATCTGTGTTGGTAAGTTACAGAATAGCAGCAGCAGAGAAATAATATCAGACAAAGGGGTAAAACTGTAAAAATGTAAAAGCAGCATTATGAGCATCAGTAAAGCAGGTTTACATTTGTTAGATGCAGAGTATAAAGCATTAATATTATTAGGTCATAAAACTGATTACAATTTACAGAAACACATGTTCACAACTGAAACACAAGATGGCAGCAGCAGGGGTTCAGTGTTGACAGGTCTGATGAGTAATAAACCAGCGTTTTAGATGAGAGCGAGAGAGGTTATAGTTGTTGATGTCTCTCATTGTTGTTGAGAAGCAGTAACAGAGAAGGCTGACTGACTAAAGGCACTTTTTCTAAGTGGAATAATACAGTCACCTCGGGACACTCCTCTAGTAATTATATCGGCGAAACAACGATATTATGGAATCACGTCGGTCCGCGCCTGCCGATAAAGTCAAATAGACCCTTCCCATGTTTGTCATGGTTTTGGGCGGGGCCTCTTAATTGCTCGTTAACAATATAAAAACCCTTAGAAATCACACAATGTCTGATTTTGGTGCCAGTTGTGGCAGACGTATGGGGCCGTTCCGCCGATATACCGTATTTTCCGCACTATAAGGCGCACTTAAAAACCTTTTAATTTTCCCCAAAACCAACAGTGCGCCTTATAATCCAGTGCGCCCTATAGTGTGGAAAATACGGTACACCTTGCTGTCGGCGACGACAGCACAGGCCTAGTTTTGAGCTTGAGGTCTTTTTTGTGACATAATAGTGTGTTTTGTGTAAAGTAAAAGGTAACCATTCACATTTTAACTAATGTTAGGTAAATATGTTAAATTACATGGATTTGTTTGATAGCGTTTGTAATTTTTTGCTGTTGTTGGAGGTGGATGGCATAGAGTGAAATGACGTCTTGAGCCCTGCTACTGTCACTTCATTTCAGACTGACTGAAGCTCGTGGCTACATTTCTTCTCATTGGCCTCATGTCCTTCTCAGATACTGGTAGCATTTACTGCAACACAAGAAGCGGTACATGTCAAACCCCCCCAGACCACTTTCACATTTGGTATAAAGAATGTTGTTACACTGTAAAGTGTAGGTCTGTCACAAAAACTGTACTTTACCACTGGGGCAACCTGTCATGAGCATTGGGCTGCTGCATTGGGCTGAGTCTATTGTTCATGTTTTGGGCTGATGGAGAAAACCCACCAGACACAGACAGAAACAAACAAACTCTACAGAAACCACTAACCACTTTGCCAAAAAGCTTTTGATGGATTGCTTGATAACAATTAATATTGTATATACAGGTTAGAGACCATAAATAATCTGTATATATTTCCATTAGCAGCAAACCTTCCTCTAACCATGCTTTGAATAAAACATAAACAACAATAAATTGAATGTACCCCGATCCAAACAAAAGGGCATATCATGTTTGTGTAATACCATGTTATGTTAGCCTGCTTAAAATGTTTTTGATGTGAGGCAGTGAGTAATGTGTGACCTGAAGTGTTCTGTCTCCTGGTTGGTCTGTGTGCTGCTGTTTGTGCTTCAGAATGCTCATTAGTGAGCCTGGGAGTGTTGTTATCTAATACACTCTCTGTAGAACACTATCACTTTCACACTTTCACTTGTCCTGGTATCATCAGGAAGTACTCACTATATTAGAGCTCAGTGTGACCACATTCCACCTTTAGTCCTCTTATATTAGAGGCAGAAGGAACAAGTGTCAGAATTTGAGTAGGTTTGATAAAGCTCAAACTGTGATGAATTGACAACCAGGTCAAAACATCAAAAGTACACCTCTTGTGGTGTGATTCTGGTCTGGTTTAATTCTCTAAAACATTAATAAAATATTTAGACAACAAAGTAGATTGCATTTCAGAAATAAAGAATTGGGTTAATTACCAGTAATCTTTTAATCCATTTATTAATTAATATTCAATCGGGCAATATCTTTAGTGAGAAGATTCCAGTTGGTTAGATTGATAATTATATAAGCGAAATGACGATATTATGGAATCACGTCAGCCCGCGTCCGCAGATCCTAGCTGTGAACACAATAATTCAAAAACGAATTGCTGGATCTTTTTCAAATTTTGCACACAGGTACATATCATGAAGACACAGAACTGGATTGAGTTTGGTACTTTTACTATTAATGAAAATTACATAATTAACAAATTAATGTTTTGATGCACTTTTATTGAGCCAATAATCCTGCTGAACATAAACGAAATTGCGTAAATTTTGGCACATTGAGCTAGTGTATACTTAATGTACATAGGCACATTACAGAGGTCAAATAAAGAATGTCTCTATAGTGCCCCCATGTTTATGACCCCTAGGGGACTCTGGCAACTTTGGCAGAGAGCAATGAAACTTGGTACAGTGATTATCCACAGTGTACCCAACATAAAATATTATTATGACCCGACCCTACAACAAACAGGAAGTCAGCCATTTTGAATTGAATTTGGGAGGTCAGGTATATTTGACAGCCTATAACTTGCACATACTTTGCCTGATTAGGCTCAAACCTGAAACACCTAACTACCCCCTGGCCCTGAACACATCTGAACAATATGATGGCAGTTACCTTTATAACGCCCCCTATAGACTGAAATAAGAATATAGTTTTAGGGAATTTTACAAAATTTGGCAAAAACATTCTCACAAACATCCAGACAAATAAAAAATAAAAACATAACTCATAAAATTGCAGGGCTGCTAAAAACAATGGTGTGATATTCAAAGTTGGTAAATAAAAAAAAAATGTGTCAAATTGTATAATGTAGGACTTTCAATTCAATTCAATTCAATTTTATTTGTATAGCCCTATATCACAACACAGTTGCCTCAGACTTTGAAATAATACAAAAAAGCAGTAGAGATGCCCAATAGTTGGTGAATTTGTTGTCAGTGTTTGCCAAGTATGCCAAGTATTTGCATATCAATATCCATATTTTATTATAGTAGTGTATTAAAAAAAGTGAAACATAATATGTCCCAGTTTAGGCCTGTTTGATCGTCGTTATTCCTTGTTTAGTCCTATTTGGCCACATCTTGGTCCTGGTTTAGCCTCTAGGTTTTACAGGATTTACACCCAGTAAACATTCATAAATTTAGTTGAGGTTAATGTATCTAATAGGACGTTTAAATATTGTTATGTAATGTAATTGCAATGTGCAACATAACTACCGTTAACTTTCAGCATAATGCATGTTTTATATTATGACCCAGCCCTGACAAACGGGGTTAAAGACTAGTTAAGTGTGATTGTCATGAGAAATTTCTCATAACTTAACAATAACTGGTTGTATGGAGGGTTGCCAGGACTTGTGTGTGCAGTACAGTGAGTATTAGCAGAAGTAAAGGATGAATACAGTCTTAACACAAAACAGTGCAGGCATAAACAATAGTGATTACATAAAACAGTGGTCACATGAGCGCGCCCTGTGGCGGTACAGTCTCGTAAATGTCACTGTGATTGGTGTTACACTGTAGCTGGCTGCCCCCCAACAAGGGATTCAAGGCCATCCTCCAGCCAATCACTGAAGAGGGTGGACCCATACTTAGTGGTGTGCATATGTCATGTACAGTATGTGTGTGAGACTAGTGCAGTGCTCCCAGACCAAATTATGCAGAGAGTGCCATAGCGTAATGTTTAGATCCTGATGGAAACCTAAAATGGATTGTTTTGTACCATTCCATATATTACAGAATTACAGAATGCTACTAAAATACAATATATCTAATAAATTACTATGCTGCCCTTTCATGAAATGCTGTAATATTGCTTTGACATCAACATTTTACATTTTTCACAAATTTCACCAGAAAGTTAAATACCCCTCACATTTTGTCCTATACCGATTTGTAACCGCTCCTCGTCTTTGGCAGAGTGAGTTCGGAACGTCGTAAGGAGAAGTCCCGGAATGCAGCGAGATGCCGCCGTGGGAAGGAGTCGGAGGTGTTCTACGAGCTGGCCCAACAGCTTCCCCTGCCCCACAGTGTGAGCTCCAGTCTGGACAAGGCCTCCATCATGAGACTGACCATCAGCTACCTGCGCATGAGGAGTTTGCTCACGACCGGTCAGTGCACAGATTCACTTCAACTGTCCCATTACCACCAAGTAAGAATATATTGCAAATGCAATATCCGTATCACAGTATTTGGAAAAGCAATTTTAACTATACAGCAACTATTTCTGCTTAAATAAACTGGCTTGAGCAGAGGTTTTGTTCTATGATGTAGGTAATCTGTCATGTTTATTATTTGACCGTAGGTTAGGTTAGACTTTATTGTCCCAGTAGTGAAATGTGCCCTCTGCATTTGACCCATCCCTCAATGCCGCTGGGGCAACCTGTCAGGAGCAGTGGGCAGCCACAGTGCAGCACCCGGGGACCCATCTCCAGATCTTGAGCCAAGATCTTGGTCAGGATGTACCTAGCTGGACGATTAACCTAATGTGCATGTTTTGGGTTTAGTCCCTCACCTCTACACCGACATCAAGTCAGACTTTGTGGGTTAGCACTTTGACCAATAGTAGTAGTTTACATCATATAACTTTTTTTAATTATAGGAAACCTACAAACTACACCTTTTAGGTTAAATTCTGGTCTAGAAAAAAAGCTTCAAAGGGCACAACAAAGCTCCTTTTAAAATGTGTATGTTTTTTCAATGGTGTGATGTGCAGATGAGACGGCAGAGAAGGAGGAGAGCGACCTGGACGTGCAGCTCAACAGCTCCTACCTGAAGGCTCTGGAGGGCTTCCTCATGGTGCTGTCTGAAGATGGGGATATGATCTACCTGTCTGAGAACGTCAACAAATGCCTGGGGCTGGCACAGGTCAGTCCAGTGTGAGGCATACAAGGGAGGAAAGAAAGATGGTGAACATAAATTAGGCTTACGGAGGAGCTTGAATGTTTACATCATAGAAGAGGGTCAGATAGTCAATTTTAAGCATTTATTTTATTTTTTTAACTTTTTCTTATTTTACCGGATAAACTTTCAAATAGAAGTGTAATGTATGGTACATTTAAAAACACTAAGTCAATGTATTCAAATTGATACTCAAGTAAATAAATAACTGATTAAATGTAATTCTTTACTTGTACAGCAGACTGACTTTAGCATAAATTTCTGATTTTTTTGTGGCTGTGTGTTGTGTAGTTTGACATGACCGGACACAGTGTGTTTGACTACACACACCCTTGTGACCAAGAGGAGCTCCGGGAGATGCTCATCCACAGAACAGGTCAGTCATGGCACTTGGTGAGTTTTAGTTTGGCCTGTAAATAAAATAAATTTGGCCCGCAAGCCGTTTTTAACCCTCATGTGTTGTTGGGGACGTTTTCAGCCACTAGGGTTTGTTCATGACTCATTTTTATTTCCTCAAATGGTATGATTTTTGGTAAATTTGTGTTCTAGCTTTTGTCTATTTGAAGCTAGTTTAAAATAATGACATTCCTATGGCTACAGCAATGTTAGATCCGTTACATCTCACACACAACAGTTTATTTCCTCTTTCGAAACAACATCCTTCCTGTTTTTGAACAGGCTCCAAAAAAACCAAGGAGACCAACACAGAACGCAGCTTCTTCCTGCGGATGAAATGTACCCTGACCAGCAGAGGGCGCACAGTCAACGTCAAGTCAGCCACATGGAAGGTACTAGGAATAAAACATTCAATTTAGCTTTCTGCTTTTCTCATCAAAAACATCCCTGGACTGGTTTTGTGAGCTATTTTTTAATTTAATTTTATAATTTTGCTATGTTTCTACACCTCAAATCGGCTCGATCTGTTTTTGCCGTCGTTCCGCCAGAATAATCTTTGAGTCATAAATCATTTTGACAGCTTTACTACTACTACTTTTCTATGTAATTTAAACATTTCAACCATATCCAGTGGACGGTGGTGGCATTGTGGGTCCATTTCACCATTATTATGGGGGTCTTGGGCTGAAAAGATTGGGAAACTGTTTTTGTCCATATTTTTGTCCATAATAACAATAGAAAAACAATGAGTGTAGGCTAAATATGGCTTCATGGTGAGCTTATTCATTTACTTATGCATTTGGTGTGTGGACAACCTTTGGGGGCAGTACCTTTGAGGACCCTGGACCTCAATTTGGAAACCACTGGTCTAGATAACTGGTGAAAAATAGCTGGTGTTACGGTAGAGCTAATGGGGATATAGGCAAATAAAACAAAAGCTGAAGCAGATGAATGAATGAACTAATCCTTATGCTGCTGTGCTGTCTCCAGGTGCTGCACTGCTCCGGGCAAGTGCGTGTGTTTGAGAACCTGAGTGAGGACAGCGGGCAGGAGGCTCCCGTGCCCTACCTGGTGCTGATCTGTGACCCCATCCCTCATCCGTCCAACATCGAGGTGCCCCTGGACACCAAGACCTTCCTGAGCCGCCACACCATGGACATGAAGTTCACCTACTGCGACGAACGGTCAGTCTGCTCATCTTAAAGCACTCTGAATGGTCAGACTGCTCATGTTCTGTTGAGTCATCCTCCATCAAAACTCTCCTACACACAGTCACACAGCGCCACCTGCTGTTCAGAGCTGAAACCACACAGCAGATGATATAGTTTTGAGGAGGAATGCAAAAATACTACCGGTTTGGCTGATTCTGATACCAATATACACAATATATGTTTTGGTAGACTATGTTTCCTGTGTTTTTATGAAAAATTAACAAAACAAATTATAAAAATGTGCCTTTCAAAGTATTTATTAATCTGAAAATAGGGACAAATGTATGTAAAATAAATAAATAAGGTGAGAATTCTATTTTCCATAAAAATGCTGAACTTGCATATCTAGCTTTCATATCTAGCTTTCCCCATCAATAGGCAAGACTATGGTGGCCGTAATAGTATAATTTTCACCCTAATAGTCTGGAAAATAAATAGGTAAACTGATTATATTAAGTAAATCTACTGCGATTAAAAAAAATGGTCGCTTAAAGGTTAAATAGAGAAAATAATTGCTGTTTTTACCCTATTTCTACTGCATTTAGTTAGAGGGTTTAACTAAACTTCTATTGTCTCAAGAAATCAATGGAAAACACTGAATATCTGTGTTTCATCATTTGATTTTCAGGATCACAGAGCTGATTGGATATGAACCTGAGGACCTTCTAAACCGCTCTGTCTATGAGTACTACCACGCTCTGGACTCGGACCACCTCACCAAGACCCACCATAACTGTATGCTGCTCATCTTTGCATTTGTTTACAACCATCACATCTGTTCTAAATACCTGTTGTTATTTCTCAGTATTTGCCAAGGGCCAAGTGAGCACAGGACAGTACCGTATGCTGGCCAAGAGAGGGGGCTTCGTGTGGGTGGAGACTCAAGCCACAGTCATCTACAACAACAAGAACTCCCAGCCTCAGTGTGTGGTCTGTGTCAACTTTGTGCTCAGGTAAACGTTCTAAAAAGTGTACCCGGAAACTAAGTGGACCTTGATACGTTTTCTATGGCGGAATTAGCTCCAGCCACCAAATATTGCCAAATCTGCATCATAAACAAGCTGATTTTGGCAACTTATTAGCTACATGGAAAACAAACTGAGGTAGCAATAGCTAGCTGTTTAGTTTGATATAGCGTTTCTCATACCATATTAGCACTGAGCTAAATTATTTAAACTAGGCCTGTGCTGTCGTCCCCGACAGCAAGGTGTATATCGGCGAAATTGGCCCCATATGTCTGCCCCATACGTCTGTTACAACTGTTACCAACGGGCACCTTAATAACTTTTTGATTTGTCTGGATGTTTGTGAAGAATATTTTTGCCAAATTTAGAAAATTCCCTAAAGCTGCATTCTTCTTTCAGTCTATAGGGGGCGCTATAGAGGTAACTGCCATCATATTAGT